>OZ010632.1:1575000-1823909 GCA_963932165.1 Pimpla rufipes
TCAACGTATAAAATGAAAGTCATCTAACCATCAAATTAAATGAAATTGACTGAGAGATGAAAAAGTACTCAACAAATTAATTTTGGAATCCACGGTTCATGTGATGCACACTTTTTTTTAAATCAGTTTTTGTAATCTGTTTTATAAACACCATCTGTGGTGTTATGAATAATGTTGAAAATTTGTTTTTGAGAAAAAAAAGTTTTATCACGTCTATCAAATTAAATTAAATCAGCGCTGAAAAAGTATTCAGCAAATTAATATTGGAATCCTCGGTTCATTCATTTAATGCATACATTTTTTTTATCTGTCCACCTATGGTGTTACGAAAAATGTTGAATATTTTCTTTTGAAAAAAAAAAAAAAAAAAAAAAGTTTTATCGCGTCTATCAAATTAAATTAAATTAAATCAGAGCTGAAAAAGTATTCAGCAAATTAATATAGGAATCCTCGGTTCATTTAATGCACACATTCTTTTTATCTGTCCATCTATGGTGTTACGAAAAATGTTAAATATTTAGTTTTGAAAAAAAAAAGTTTTATCACGTCTATCAAATTAAACTAAATTAAATCAGAGCTGAAAAAGTATTCAGCAAATGAATATAGGAATCCTCTGTTCATTTAATGCACACATTTTTTTTATCTGTCCATGTATGGTGTTGCAAAAAATGTTGAATATTGTGTTTTGAGATAATTAATGCACACATTTTTTTAAATCTGTCCATCTATGGTGTTACGAAAAATGTTGAATATTTTGTTTTGAAAAAAAAAAAAAAAAAGTTTTATCACGTCTATTAAATTAAATTAAATCAGAGCTGAAAAAGTATTCAACAAATTAATATTGGAATCCCCGGTTCATTTAATGCCCACATTTTTTAAATCTATCCATCTATGGTGTTACGAAAAATGTTGCATATTTGTTTTTGAGAAAAAAAAATTTCAAGAGTCCTACGTGCATTGGCTGAAATATTATCAAAAAAAAGAAAAGTTGAAAGTAAATGTAATCTTACCGCAGACGATGAGGATCGCCAAGAGTCCGTAGCGAAGAATGCCTGATGGGACGAGGAACGGCGACATGTGGAAAAGCCAGGTGTCTACGAGTCGTGGTATGTGGAGAACGCGAGCGAAGCGACGACCGGCCTTCAACTGGTTGGCATTCGCTCGTTTTGAAGCACAGCTTCAATTTCGCCCTGAGTCTCGGTCCGGCCGCGCGCGCTTACCCCCTACCAACCCTTATCCCGAGCCCATCAGCTTGGATTCCGCGCCGGCGCCGCCCCCTTCGCCTCATTCAAAGCCGAATGTATGGATAACATATATGTATATAGAACGTGCGGACTCCGGTAATAATAATAAAACAAAACGAAGTGTATGCGTCGGGCAAAATGATTTATTAGCATTGCCGTTTGTCGTACATTAAGCGAAGCCCTATAACGTCGGATGAGTAATTAGAGGTGCATCGAGGTTCTTTTTTTTTTTTTTATTAAACCTTCAACGTTTGCTCCAATAGACTCGCGTATCATGAAGATACTGAATTTTGAAATTTGTACCACGGCTCTTTTTTTCGTTGAAATTCGCAATTCGAAAACTTCAAGCACTCTCGGCGGCGATCTTCATCTTCTTGGCGTCCTCGAGGAACTTGGCGACCAGCGCCTGCCACTTTTCAGGCTGGTTCGCCGTGTACCATTCCACGAGAGTCGCGAACATCTGCTTCTGCTTCTCGGTACACTTCAGACATTTCGTCACGATAGTCTCCGGGAAGTTGCCTGTTGACGGAAATCAGACGAGTTTTTAGGAAATTAAATTTGTCTCGATAATGTCCCCTTGTTAAAAAAATGAGCGTGTCACAAAATTAATTGTTACCGGTTTTTGTTCATGTCGAATCTGTCGTAAGGAAATCCGAGCGCTTGATCTTTTCGCGATCCATTTGTCGACTATTATTTTCAATATTTCATTTGTCATTTGTCGAGCAATTATTTGGTCGACTTCCATGACCTAATAATTGCTATACGGAGTTACGGTTTTTATAATTTTGTTTAAGAACATCGAGGTTTTTTTTTTAAATAGTTTTTAAATAGTATAGTGAAAAATTGACAAAAACGAAAAAAATGTTTTGGTTTCGTTACGAAAACAGTCGCGACGCTGAACAAAAACGTATGATTGAATCGTTGTCTAATTAAAATGTTTAAAATGGCTATTTTTGGGACAGACTCGAATTAAGGGGAGGGGGGGGGGGGCGAAGCAAGGCTTTGTTAATCAAGCCAGACTTTAATTAAGAAGGCTGGTATAGATGAACAAACAAACAGGCAAACAACTTTCCAAAATATATATAAGAATTATGTGTATACATCAGTGTTGCAAGTCCCCATTGATTTAAGAATTAAAGTTTACACAACAGTTTATTTTCTAGTTACGATTTTATAATGATGACCTGTGGCGATTATAAAATTGTATCTGAACTTTTGAATAATCGTAAGAAAGATCGAATTTTTCATAAAATTTTGGAAGAAATTGAGAGAAAAATGGACAAGCAGCGTCCTCCATTATTTTCGCAATGAATTAGCAGTATTTCTCCATTTTTTCAATAAAATTACCATGAAGTTTTATGGGAAATCAGTATTTCTTGCCCCTATTAAAAAGTTTACATATCATATTATAATCATTACAAGTCATTATTATGAAAAAATAATTACAAAGCCAACTGTATCATCAAATTTATTTCTATAAAAATTACGGATTTACAACTCTGGTATACATAAATGTGAGTTGAAAACAGTGTTGTAAGTCCCCATTACTTTAAGAATTAAAGTTTACACAACAGTTTATTTTCCAGTTACGATTTTATAACAATAACCTGTAGCGATTATAAAATGATATGTGAACTTTTAAACAGCCGAAAGAAAAACGAAATTTTTTATTAAATTCTGGGAGAAATTGTGCGAAAAATGGACAAGCAGAGTCCTCCACTATTTTCACAATGCATTAACAGTATTTCTCCATTCTTTCAATAAGATTACCATGAAGTTTTATGGGAAATCAATATTTCCTGCCCCTATTAAAAAGTTTACACATCATATTATAATCATTACAAGTCATTATTACAAAAACATAATTACAAAGCCAATCGTACCATCAATTTTGTTTCTACAAAAATGAGGGATTTGCAACTCTGGTTGAAAAATTACCTTTGAAAAACTTGGCGTCAGCGGTGACGCAGGGTCCTTTGTCCATGAAGCAATCGTAGTACTGCTCCCTGAGGCGATCATTAGCCAAAATCTCGTCGGCGTTGATGTAGTCGTACTTGTCGGAGTAGAGCTCGACGTCGGCGGCGGCGACGTACACCGCGGCGACGAGGAGAACGAGGAGAAGCGAGCGAACCATTGTAGCCAAGAAACGTGAAGATTCGACGACAGAAGTTCAATTGCGATTGACAAATCCGCGCTCGCGCTATAAGTACTCGTTCATCCGCGTACGTTCGTTATGTCGGGGAAAAATTAAGTCGAGGTATAATCATTTTTGATGACTCGCCACCGACACCCGTTCCTCGCAATTACCATTTCTCGTTTTGCGCAAAAACGACATAAAGTTCATAGATATCTCACTAGGTGATGACGTTCTCGGAAAGCCGGTAATATACCGGAGTCTGCAAAAAATTAAGTGCTTTTAATAATGACAAACTGTTGTGCTCCAAAAGTCGTTTTTCGACAAGTTTTCGGCAGCGTCGTCTCCAAGGGGGGGGCCAAAAATTTCTAAGCCGTCGAACCGGTCCAAAAACAACCGCATCCCATGACTTTCCTGTGACATTTAAGGAGGTAGTCTCGCTGAGTATTCACTCGCATAAATTCGAGCAAAAGTTAGAGAGAATTGCAAACACTTCTTGATGGTGTAAAAATCTGAAAAAATGAATGCACATTAATGGTACTGAAAAGATTAATTTTGCGTAATAATAATTCTAAAATGTTATTAACAAATTGACAAAAAAGATCATTGTTTAACAAATATTTCGGTGACCCAAGTTTTTTTGTGGATGAAAATGATTCCTTCGTTTTTCTGAATACGTATGCATTTTTTTAGATTTTCTTTTAGATCTTTGAAATTTGTGTTTTTTTATATGGAAAATATGTGAAATTTCAAAGATTACTTAAAAATCTGAAAAAATTCATACGTATTCAGAAAAACGAAGGAATCATTTTCATCCACAAAAAAACTTGGGTCACCGAAATATTTGATAAACAATTATCTTTTTTGTCAATTTGTTAATAATATTTTAGAATTATTATTATGCAAAATTTATCTCTTCAGTACCTTTAACGCGCATGAATTTTTTCAGATTTTTAAACCAGCGAGAAGTGTTTGCAATGCTCTCCCACTTCTCTCGAATTTATGCGAATTGAGCACTCCGCGTGACTACCTCCTTAAGGAGATAATAAAAATATAATTTTTTTTCTTTCTTCGGCTTTGTTGATGTGCGAAGTGCTGCGTGCGAGATCGAAGTATTAAACATAGAGCGCCGGAGATGCAATTACGAACAATTATTCAGTTACAAGAAGTACGTGGTGCGTGCGTGTCGCTCGATTGCCTCAATAAGTTCATGCAGGTATCGCGCAAATGATCGGCTACTTTTGCGGTCGATCGTACGGATCGTAAATAGCGCAACGACTCTCGGCGACGATGAATCACGTAGACTGGACGTTAAGTTTTCCTTTGTTTGTCGTAAAACAGCTAAACTGTCCTCGTCTAAGCTCATTAATTCGGGCAAAAAGATTCCACGTTTATGCTAATTCACCAACTCACTTTTTATGCTTTCTCGAAATTTGCATATCGAGATAATCAATGTGTCGCTGATTGTTCAGAAAAGTCGCCCGAGGGAACTGTCCGATTTTGTTATTTATGTTAGGGATTCTTGCAATTTTTACTCCAGGCTAGCTTGTGCAGAATATAGGACAAAACTCAACAGTTATGGCTTTTTTTTTAAACTCGTAATTAAAAATTCAAACACTCTCGGCGACGATGTTCGTGTTCTTGGCGTCCTCGAGGAACTTGACGACCAGTGACTGCGACTTTACAGGCTGGTTGGCCGTGTACCATTCCACACTCAGAGAAATCGTGGAAGTTCTGATAACTATAAAGTGACAACCAGAGTTGTAAATCCCTAAAAGTTCAGATACAATTTTATAATCACTACAGGTCATCATTATAAAATCGTAACTAGAAAATAAACTGTTGTGTAAACTTTACTTCTTAAATCAATGGGGACCTTACAACACTGGCACCATTCCACACTCAGAGAAATCGTGTAAGTTCTGATAACTATAAAGTGACTACCAGAGTTGTAAAACCCTAATTTTTTTAGAAATAAAATTGATGATACAATTGGCTTTGTAATTATGTTCTCATAATAATGACTTGTGATGGTTATAATATGATGTGTAAACTTTTCGATAGGGACAAGAAATATTAATTCCCATAAAACTTCATGATAATTTTATTGAAAAAATGGAGAAATACTGCTAATGCATTGTGAAAATAATGAAGGACTCTGCTTGTCCATTTTTCTCACAATTACTTCCAAAATTTAATGAAAAATACGATTTTTCTTACGATTATTCAAAAGTTCAGATACAATTTTATAATCGCTACAGATCATCATTATAAAAACGTAACTAGAAAATAAACTGTTGTGTAAACGTTCATTCTTAAAGTAATGGGGACTTATAACATTGCTCTGAGAGTGCAAACGATTTCGCGCTTTTCAACTGTTTGCACATGTCGAATCTGTCGTAAAGAGATTCGAGCGCTTAATTTTTCGCGGTCCGATGATTCGGGCGCTATAAATTTACATATCAGGATAATCAATGTACTGCTAACCGTCCAGAAAAGTGACCTGAAGGAACTTCCAATTTTCTTATTTATGCTAGGGATTCTTGCAATTTTTCGCTCTATGCTAGCTTATGCAAAATATACGACGAAACTCAATAGTTACGCCCCAGATTCGCAAAAAAGGGTCATTCTCGAAAAATCCCTATTTTAGCGAGCTTTTGGCGCCTAACACTGAAGAATCGATTTCAAAATAGTCGCAATGTAGTTTTGTTAGTTTTACATATTAAACTTTTCTTTGTAACTCATGCATGCAAAGTGGCGTTTTGCATAACAGTTTTGCGGGACAAAAGTGGCCGGTTTCATGATGGTATTGAAAATACAGTTCCACGCGTGCGCAGTTCGCAATTGTTTCGCTTTATGTTTAAAATTACGTTAACTTTCGTTCCAATTTTGCACGACGAACCCGAAAACCGCCGCCACGTTAATATAATTGAAGTTGACCGTTCACTGTTCGTCGCGCAAAACTATCATGCAAAGTTATTCATGGGCTTGTTACAAAAAGTATCGTGTGTAACGAGAGCCACTCGTGTGATCGCCGCCCTCGCGTCGCTCGAGCTGCACTTCTCGAAAACTTCGCGATCGCCAACTCTCGACCCTCGTTACACATGTAAAACATATTTGGAAAATTCATATGCTGTGTAGTAATTTTATGTACAGTGTTTGTACCAACCCCATGTAGGAAATTCAGTTTAATATATGAAAGTAAAATTAAAGATAACTTATATGAAGCCACAACTTTTGTAACGAATTTCGGATACTGTACACTAATTTTAATATGCTGGCCATAGTAAACCTGTATATACGTTTCTGCAGAAGAACTTCTTGCGCACGTGTAATAATTTTACCTGAAGTATTTTTAACAGTGGACGAAGGCGTTGCAAAATTACAGTTAATTTTACGTTATACTCGTGCAGTAAATTTTCTACACTATACCATTTCTATACATGCCCTTAAGGGCATGTGAAATACCGACTGCGGTAATACAAACTGTAATGAACGTTTTTTAAGCATATTTGCATTTACAGCTAAAAGAAGAAATTCATTCCCTGCACTGGTGAATTCCGCAGGGAATGAATTTCTTCTTTTAGCTGTAAATGCAAATATGCGTAAAAAACTGTAATGAACGTTTTTGACGGATATTTGCGTTTATAGCTAAAGGAAGAAATTCATTCCTTGTGGATTTCACCAGTGCAGTGCTCATCAATCGTGGCAGATTTTTTATAACTTTTTTGGCTATTCTAAAAAATCGGCAGTGCTAAAAAAAAATCGATGTTTTCTTTTGGGTACAATATATGTTGTAAACAGTAAAAAATGGCATCCAAATGATTTCTTTCAGATTTTTTGTATTATTATTTCCAATAGCTAACTCTCGCAGCAGTCCCCCCCTCCCCCTTTAAATATTTTTAACAGTATACGTTGTCGTTCTAAATATATTTGGGAATGTCGAAAGAAAAGGAATCGCATAGTAGAAAAAAAAAAGAATGACGGTCGCTGTCCAAGAGTCGTCTTTCCTCGTTTTATTTGCAATTACATAAAATTCATAGGTCGACAACGCTCGTCATTGGATGTTGTACGTTCATTCACTTCTTCGCGGCAGCGGGTTTCGGGGCAGCGGCTTTCGCGGTCTTGGCTGCTGCGGGCTTCGCGGCCTTGGCGGACGCCGGCGCGGCCTTCTTCGGTCCTCCAATCTTCTTGGGCTTGGCTGCCTTCGCCGCGAGGATCTGCTTCCTGCGTCTCTCAAGCAGCTTCTCGGCTCTGGCCGCCGGGGCGCTTTTCGCGAGGGTCACCTGAGGAGAAATTCAACATTTTCGTTATCTTACTCGCAAAAAAAATGCCCGTGTCAACGATTGAAAATATCGCTATCGCGGAAATACTTTTAAAAAAATAAAAAATAAATGTCGGGTATATAATCAGAAATACTTACGCCTGCTTTCTTGGCCAGCGTTCGGTCCTTCTCGAGCTGATGTTTCTGAGCCGTGAGAATAGCCGATCGCTTGAGGACAGCCGCGTACGGGTTGAGGCGCAGCATCGCCCGGGTGTTGTTCAGCGGGTTCAGTTTCTTCACGCTGCGGACGATGGTCTTCCTATTCACGCGAACAGAAACAATCCAAAAACCGTTATTGTAGGTTCGACGTTTACACTCGACGAATCATCTTGTATTTTACACTTTTTCAGAAGTGGTTAGAGTATAATCAATGTAATTCAACAACACGGACCAATTTGGATCATCATATCAAGCTTTTTTTTAAGCCGATTCCTCTAAATTCGTTGAATTGGGTAATTTTCAATTCTCAGACGAATCTGCCGTTATAAGTTTAAAAGATTCAACAATGTAAGCCTGAAAAAGGTAATTCTCACGAGAATTATCTTTTTTCACGTAACGTAGAGTAAACATGGAAAACTTCGTAATTTGCAATTCAACGAATTTAGAGCGGAAAAAAGAGAGATGAAAAAGCGTACCTTGGCGCACGGAGAACCTTTCGGATCTCGTCGGACTTGAGAAGCCTGGCAAGGTCGGTGTTGGCCATCTTGGGGAAAGGTAGGTTGTATCCGGCCTTGAGCTTAGACTCCTTGCGCCACGTGCCGTAGAGAGCGTCGAGCTGATCGAACGCGGACTTCGTCCAGATAACGAAACGTCCGACGTGGCCACCGGGCGCGAGCTTCAGGAGGTTCAGCTTGTTGATGTTCATCAGGTCAACGCCGGGAATGTTGCGGAAAGCCTTGCGTATTCCCTGTACGGAAAATGAGTCTGATAATAGCATTTGTTCGCTGCTGACTGTCGGCGAAATTGAAATCGTTCGTTTTTTTCCTTTGCTTAACGGAAACACCAACCTGGTCTTGGCCGTAAACGATCAACGGTCCGCGACGCTGGATGCGACGACGGTTACGCATCTTTCCCTTGCCGGCGCGGAAACGTTGCGATTTGTAGACCTAGAAATGAATCAGTTTCGGATTAGTGCCCAAATTAAAAAAAAATCCGAATTTTTATATTTTACAATTATATATATATATATATATATATATATATATATTCAATTATTTTTCCTTTTCGCAAAAAAAAAAAAAAAAATATATATATATATATATATATATATATATATATATATATATATATTTTTTTTTTTTTTTTTTTTTTTGCGAAAAGGAAAAATAATTGAATTCAGAATTGTAGTGCCGAAATAAAAAAAATAAAAATCCGAATTTTTATACATTGTTTTTTTTTACAAAAAGAAAAAATAATTGAATTGAAAATTGTAGTGTGCGGTAAACCATGTCACATTCCAGCAATTTGTATTCAGCTGAGTTGAAACGCCTAGTTACCATATTGCTCTAGCGCCTGATTGGACCATCCCGATAAATGACGATGTCGGGCTAGGGACATTTCTACGGCGCCTCTCAACTTAGCCAACTAATTCGCCGTTATTGTATTAGCTTCAACGCGAGTATTCTTACTTTCTGGATGTCATTCCAGGCCTTGATGCGACGCAGGAAGATAACCGCCTGTTTCGTCTTGTTGTATTCCTGGATTTTGTCGGAAACCACAACGGGGAATTCGGGTACCTCCTGGATCATGTGTCCTAACAAATCAAAGTTTCGTTAAGTCTCAAGAAATAGTAAAAAAAGACTAACTGAATTCTATGATATTTATCCAGCATTGTCAGAGCTTTTGTTGTATAATCACTGTCGATCATAAACACGGACCAAAAGCAAATCATCACGATCAGTATTTGAAGTGACAAAAAATAAATTAATTAATTAATTAAAAATAAAAATAAAATAAATAAATTTTTTTTAAATAATAAAAAATAGAGAAAATAAATAAATAAAAAATAGAGAAAATAAATAAATAAAAAATAGAGAAAATAAATAAATTAAAAATAAAAAAGGAAATATCAAGCGTCGTTGTTACCCTTTGACTGGACGAGGGCTGGTACTCCAGAGGCGGCGATCGCCGATACGATGGCGTAACGCTTCTGGTTAACGTTGACGCGACGGTGCCAACGGCGCCAGGGCTTGGTAGGCGCGAACATACGTCCGCCTCTACACATGTTGCCGAAGGCACCCTGACCGGAGCGGTGAGTACCGCCACCGCGGACACGGGGGATACGCGCCACCGCGCGACCGGTACCCCATGACTCGGCCGAAGTTTGGTGACCTGCAATCACGTAAACCTACTTTTTAAATGTTATACAGTTGGCCACTTTGCACGACTCGTCTCGGTTACTGCGATGTCTTTAATGTCGATTGCTTAAACATGGTGGCCGTTTTTTCGCCGATTAAAATTCCCGGGCTTTTCCCTGACCACAATTCTGGCGATTTTTATTTGAAAACTCAACGATGAAAATGACAATGCATCCAAAACTGGTGCACGTCTTCGATAAATTATGAATTTTATACATTAGGTTTTCCTTTAATAGTTTAATTTAGTTCATAGATACATTTAATTAGAGTTTTTGGTATAAATTGGAATTTTTATTCCAGTATTGAAATTGAAAGGAAAGATCCGTTAATAAATTAAATTAAATAAAAATAAATTGTTTACTTTGCTGATCAACGATTAATCACATTAAACACTATTATAATAATTCATGTTATATTATACTTATTATAGTAATGTATAACAGTTTTTAAACTTTTTATTTACTTATGAGAGGTTCAGCGCCAATTCACTTTTTCCCTGATCAATTAAAAAAATCCCTAACTTTTCCCTGATACCCTGCCCAATTCTTTTGTCCCCTGACTTTTTCTAGTTTTCCCAGTCACCATATTAAATGTGTTAATGTTCTATATCTTTTCCCTACATATTTTCAGTCAATGCTTTTTAATACAGCAACAATGTTACGGACAAAAATATCTTTAGGAATATACCGAATGTTTTTTTTTTTAATATCCCGCGGATATTTTACTCACCAGCCTCCTTGGACACGCAGTACGGCTGTCTGCTGTTCTTCGACACCTGCTGGTGAACAAAGTTCACCACATCAGGGCGAATCGGAGCCTTGAATACCGCCGGCAGGGAGATGGAGTCACCGGACGGCTCATTTTTGTCTGTGTAGACGGTGACCAGAGGTCGCGCTGTTGATAACGACTGCAAGAAATACAAGATTCATGTTACTTTTTTTTTCCTTCGTCTTTACAGAAAATCTTGGAACAAAATGGTAGCAGTGTGCGGTAGACCATGTCACAGATCAGCCTAATAATACAGCCGAGCTGAAACGCCTAGTTACCATATCGCTCTGGCACCTGATTGGACCATCCCGATAAGCGACGATATCGGGCTGGGGACATTTCTACGGTGCCTCGCGACTCAGCAAATGTATCAATGATATCAAATTTATTGTCTGATAGGAATCAATGCACAATCTTTAACAAAATTTGTATAATTATTATATTTTTGTATTTCATTTCATTGTAGAGACTCAGTAATATATTATTTTGTAAAGTAGTAATTTCTGTAAAATAAAAAGATAAACTGATCAAATTGAAAAAGATAAACTGGGCATTGGTGACAATTGGTGAATACCACAAGTTATTTCATCAAAGTCTGTTTAGCACAAATACTGTGTTGTTACAAATTTGTTTACCAATAATCATCTCATAAAAAGAACGTGAAAAATTCGAGAATGGCGGAAAAACATCGAAATGCGGGGGTTTAATAGCAACAATGTTTTATAATTCCGACGAAACTTATGTGGTTACTCAGAGAGATAATGGAACGCATGGTCGACGAAAACTTGATGACATGCACATGGCGGCACTTTGGGTTACTCTGAACGCCGATAGCCAAAGTGTTTGATGTTTTATAATCGGTATCGTCGCTCGACGAAATAATTGGCAAAAAGTCGCCTGACGCGAAGTCACCGACGAAGCGTCGGATCGACGTGAAAACGTGCGTGATGGTTGAAAATTGAGCGGCGATAAGGTACGACCGACAATGGATGACACGTGGTCGAGGGTTACGGCGAGCGGCATCGAACGAATTTTTCGGCACATTTAACGAAAAATACTCAACATTGTGGAACAAATGTACGCGACGATGGTTCGCGATGACGAATTAAGGTATTAGAAACGCAGGACTCACCATTTCGTGGCGTTTCTACCACTTTTCGCGCATCAGACAAACACTAACCAGGCACTTAATACGCCTTGCCTGGCCGTAAAGAAAGAAGAACGTAAGCGGAAGTCACCGAGATGGAGTTTCGGGGCGCATGCGCACCGCGCGGCTTGCCCGACGCGTTCGCTTTCGCGTCCACTGCTGCAGTCAAATTGCGGCGATGAGCCGCGACGGTAATTTCTCGTCTGCGTCAATTGACCGTTCATCTTGCCTCTGCAAAATCTCTAATATGCCGTAGGCGTAATTTTTCCAAATGGTCACAAACAAAATATTTGCGAAAATTGCGTTAAGGGCATGTGAAATACTGACAGCGGTAATAAAAACTGTAATGAACGTTTTTTACGCATGTTTGCATTTACAGCTAAAAGAAGAAATTCATTCCTTGCGGATTTCACCAGTGCATGAATGAATGAATTTCTTCTTTTAGCTGTAAATGCAAATATGCGTAAAAAAACGTTCATTACAGTTTTTATTATTGCAGTCGGTATTTCACATGCCCTTAAGGCGAGAGGAAACCTACTCAGTCGGTAACAAAAACTGTAACCCATTATTCCGACGATGCCCAACATTTCCGGAAAAAAAGGTTTTACACTATTCCTCTTTCGATTACGGTTGGTCTAAAACTTTTATTTTTCCTGGTATGTGTCCAGTTTCCGTGTATTATTGGTCCGAAAATGATGTTCCATCTCTCTCGCACTCACGATGGTTTCGCCTCGCGTTAAGTCGTGTCCGCCTTCGCTGAAAAAATTGCGATGACGAATTATGACCGCAATGGAAATTAAAATAGCGGTCACATAAATGCTTTACATCGGTAATATTACCGTTCACGTTCCTAAGAGGATTCCATGAAAAATGGAATTACCGTCTGTAGGGCCTGTAAAAGATGTAAAAAAATGTCGGGTACATAATTATCGTCGCCTGTTTGTAAACGATTTTTTATGTTCAAGTTTCTCGCCGGTAGAATATTCACGGAGCCTTTTCACGAGCGGAAGTAAGTTGCACTTTTGACTAACTACGGGGTTCACGCGCATTTCTACAGAAACGCGTTTCGCATGTGCTGCCGCCGAGCGGAAACTCGAGAAAACTCAGTTTGTTCAGGTGAAATTTCGAGAAAAATCGTGTTCCACCATATTGCAAAACTGCGCGACTAAGGAATTCGAAGGAATTTCGTGTATTATTTCTCTTGTCACTGATCGAACGGATGACAGTTTTGAATTACTTATTTGATACAAACGAATGAATATGGCGGGTGAAGTCGTGGTTGACGCTTTGCCGTACATAGATCAAGGATATGACGAGCCCGGTGTCAGAGAAGCGGTAAGATAATGCAAACATGTTTTCCGTCTGCTGTTGTGTTTATTTGTATATTGAGGTTATGTTTACTTTTCATTTGCCGGAATCGGCAAGAATAATTGTTGCAATTGAAAAATTTGCTTCATTATTAAAGTCACATAAAGTCCGTGTGACTTTTATTTTTTCATTAAAGTCACACTAAATTGTTGTGACTTATGGTTACTTGCAAAAGTCACGCTAAATTGACGTGTCTAATAATTATTCGCAAGAATCACATTCACTGATGAAAAACTTACTAAAGTGAAAATGTTCTGCTTCAGTAAGGAATTGTAACTGTTTTCTCTTTAAAAACACTACATACAGTATTAAAGCGGATATTTTTTACTTTAGTAACGATTTTTAACGGGTTTTCCTTTTTAAAACATTATATATATGCATATAATACTAGTGAGCGTGATTCTTGCGAATAATTATTAGTCGCGTCAATTTAGCGTGACTTTTGCAAATAACTATAAGTCAGGATAATTTTGTGTGACTTTAATGAAAAAATGAAAGTCATGCGGATTTTGTGTGACTTTAATAGGAAAAACGTTGTTTAATTGATTTGATATCAATGTGATATAAATGTTTCCAGGCTCTCGCTATGGTGGAGGAAGAAACACGTCGTTACAGGCCAACGAAAAACTATTTGGAGCACCTGCCAGGGCTTAACATAAATTCCTTCGAGACAGAGGTGATGAAGCACGAATTTGAAAGAATGCAGAATCGTTTGCCGATGGAAGTTCTCAGTATGAAGCGGTACGAGTTGCCACCACCACCGCCAGGAAAAATGAATGACCTTGCAGCCTGGAATGAAAGCGTGGAAAACAGCAGCGCTCAGTTGGAACACCAAGCGACTCGGTGAGAGTTTTATTTATTTATTTATTTTTATGTATTTGTTTATTTATGGAGTGAAAAAACCCTTTTACATTGAAACAACAATCAGCGGATTTTCACATATAAATTTAACAACGAAGATAATAAATATATATTTTTTATTGTGGATTTATTGTGAAAGTTTTGCAACTTCTACAATTGGGAATTGAGGTTTTCCCAGTTTGAAATAAGAAAATAAATAAATGAATAAAGAAATAAATAAATAAATAAATATATATATATCAAATACTTTGCTTTCAAGTCCAAAGCGCGAAATTTGAACATTAAGTTCAACAGCCTGTTTTTTCTCTTTCAGAATATGTAATTTGGAGCTGATGATGGCGTACGGCTGCGAAGCCTGGAAAGCGTTCCTGGAGGTTCTGGTACAGCTATTGAATCAGGCTCAAAAGCAGTTACAGTCGCTGAGAAAACAGATACAGGAGGTGAATTGGCAGAGAAAGTCGATGCAGACGCAAGGCGGGGAGAAACTCCGAGCGCTGGAGGCTCAGTGGGTCGGTTTGGTGTCCAAGAACTACGAGATCGAGCAAGCGTGCGTTCATCTCGAGGAAGAGCTGTACAAGCTCATGACCTCGAAAGGTGCGGAAGCGGTGGAGATCAGCGATGTTCCCGGCGAGGATCAGGAGCCTGGAGTGCCGGGTAACAACGCAACCGAAACAATGGCTATGGAGGTGGCGGTCGAACCCAATTCGGAACCCGCGTGATCACGAAAACACATCGGAAAATTCTACTCATAGTACAATTACATTATACGTCATTTTTTTAATAAAGCACAATTTATTCAATCATAATCTACATATGTATCACGCTTCGTTTCATATTCTGAGCTTACAATATACATATTTACAGATAAATATCACTCGAACTCTTTCTCTATTTATATTATACTAGAGAGCTGACACGAATTTATATATCAAGAAGATTCGTTCGTTTTATACTGGAAATTAAGTGGGCGCTTAGGTACAGCTTACTCGAGGAATAAACTTGTAGCGTTTTTCATTGGCGTACTATAAATTAGTAATTATTATACGTGAAAATTTCGACTGGTGTAAATATGGCTACGTTTCCCAGTCGAGAACCCTATGAAGTAAAAGAGCTTGCACCGAGGGCTTTCAAGACACGCTTTAGCTATTTTTTAAATATTTTTTTACTTTTTTTTTTGTGTTTAGATTCTTAGTGTTAACATCAAAGTGCGCCCAGTCATGGAAAAGCGACATCGCAACATTGTCGTTTATATCAATGTACATTTACGCGTAGCGAAATGGCTAAGCTTGGGCGACGATTCGAGTACAAAAATACATAAATTTGTATATCCATCCGGGCAATCGTTCATCTCACTGGATAGGAAACGTGGTATTAAAAATACTCGTGGAGTATCCGCTATTGGGCACGCTAGTTGTAGTAATCTGGCGTTTGGTAGTCCCGCTCGTCACTCGAGTGTCATAAGGACGTCTCGCTTGCGCCGGAACTTTGTGACTGTAGCGGCAAACTGCCTTTGTATCCCGATGCTTCCTCCTCTAGCATGACTATTCTCTGCTTCAGGGATTTTACCTGAAAGATTATTTTCGTTTAATGTATTTTTTTACTATACACATATTTTATTTAATGATTTTTCAGCGGCTGCTATTCCCACAAATCTTTGCTGAAAATTCAATAGATTCATTGATAAATGATGATTACTGAAATACAAAAAATTGCAATTTTAAACAATTACAAAAAATGAATGAATAATTTTCATCCGAAAAGAAAGTTGGGTTGTCGGGTAAATTGTTGGTCAATTCATTTTTTTCATTAATTTGTTAATAACATTTTATAATTATTATGCAAAGTCAATCTTTTCAGCACTTTCTTTTCTTTTCAGCATATATTTTTGCTATAAAAAACGCACAAAATTCAATGTGAACTGTAAAATCTGAAACAAATTCATACGCATTCGGAAAATCGAAGGAATCATTTTAATGAAAAAAAAAACTTGGATCGTCGAAATATTTGTGAAACCATTTTTTTTCATCAATTTGTTAATAACCTTTTCGAATTATTATTAGGCAAAATGAATATTTTCAGCACCTTTAACGCGCATGAACTTTTCCAGATTTTTATACCATCGAGAAGTGCTTGCATTCCGTCTCATATTCCTCGAATTTATGCAAAATGAATATTGGTCACAAGGACTACCTCAAATAACGCGGTACTTGGCAAATCAGCGACGGGAACGACCTCTGGCGCTCCTATCGCGATGGACCAGGATCGAATATGGCGACGGCCAAGATTCACGATTTCGATGTATCGTCGTCGGTGTCTCGTAGCTTCACCGTCGAAAATAAGTGTACCAGATGAAACTGTATAGTCACACGTTGCGAAAATTTCTTCGAAAGGTGCCCGGAGCCGAGACGCTCGGTGTTTATCGATTCCTGCCAGTGTTCTTTTTCATCGGAGCGGGTCTCGAGTACTTGATGATAAACTGGAGAGTCGGAGAGGTTAACTTCTACAGGACGTTCAAGCGCCGGCGACTGCAGGAACTCGTGGAGGAAAGACTGCGTCAGGAGGAAGAGGAAACCGTCAAGTCGAGTTGACCGGTTACAGAACTCTAATCTGTTCAATTGTGAACAGCAAGGAACACCTTAAAAAGCTGGACGATGCCCGCGGGTGTTTCGTGGGGCGAATATCTGAAATTCATGGGTTTGGCGATGGCGTTCGCCATAGCCGGCGCTCAAACCGTTCACGTCTGCTTCAAACCCCTGGAAGATCTTGACGAGCTGGTCGAGGAAGAATTACGAAAGAGGCGACAACAACGAGAGACTTAGAAGACGCGGAAAATACTCCTCTGTACACACCTTCCGATTGCCGTAGAATTTTCCGCCGAATATAGACGCAAATAAAATGTACATTTTTCTCTAGTCAACGGAAAATGTTTTTGTTTCGTTACCTGCGACGCGTGCCGCTCCACCATTCCCAGCATCTGCTGCTCCAGTTTCTTCAGCCTCGACTGGTATTTCTTTTTGGATTTTTCGAGAGTCTGGACCAGAGCTCTGTGAATTTGAAAATATATTTTTGAGTCTTTTTTTTCGCTCATAGAGGAAGCTTTGTTTTCGTGAATTTTTCAGAAAATGTAGATTTTCGCTATAACTTCCGAAAAAGTGATGAGTGAATTTTTCAGAAAATGTAGATTTTCGCTATAACTTCCGAAAAAGTTCTGAAAGTAAGACAAAACTTTGTAACGGTGTTTGTGACGGAGTTTTCTTTTATTCAAATAAAAAAAAGTTGCAGAGTAGAAATTTGCACATTGCTTCCACATTAATTTCCATTTTTCACAAAGCTTCCTCTATGAGGAAGCCAAAGTGAACAAATAAGCTTCTTCATAGAGGTGGCTTTGTGAAAAGGGGAAATTAATGAGGAAGCAATGTGTAAAGTTGTACTTTGCACCTTTTTTTTCGCTGGTCCGCAAAATGTTTGTTTCACTGAGATTTTGTTGAACAATATTTAACAAAAACATCGTCGATGTTTTTAGCTCACCCGTTGGCCATTTTTAGATCGTTGACGAGCTCGGCGGATTGTTGATACCTGAGCTCCGAATTTCTCGTGACTTTGTCCAACGTCGAGACGAGTTCCTGAAGTCGTTCCTTCAATCGAGCTTCGCGGCCGAGCGCCTCCACCAATTCCGATTCGACACCTTCGCTCTCGTTGTCACTCATGCCGCGATCCTGAGAAGACATTTTTTATCTCATAAATAATGGAGAACTGACGCTGCCGTGGCTGGCGGTGTTTGAGATTTTTATTCAACTCACTCTGTTGGAAATCATCGCCAGCATGGCTTCCGTGTCGTTGAGCTGACCCTGCAGATGTTGAATCGCCGAGTGCTGCGCCGCAATTTGCGTGTCTCTCGCGTTGAGCTTCAGGTCGATAGTCGCCCGTTCCTTCTCAAGCAGGAAAACTCGAGCCCTCAGTTCGGCTTTGTCCTCTCGCATCGCCATTAATTCCTGGTACAATTGTTATTGTTATTTGATTTTTTATTTGCCAGGTTTGTTTTCAAGGGTTTGTTCCGTCCAATGCACAAAAAATAAATAAACTAAATAAATAAATAAATAAATAAATAAACAAATAAATAAACAAATAAATAAATAAACAAATAAATAAATAAAATACAATTAAAACGGGTGATGTAGGACGGTGCAGCGGACATTTTTGCTACCTATTTGCACGGAATGCCACGCAAACGCGTTAGGGAAGTTATCGCATATACCTGCATGAGAACCGCAGTCTCAAGATCCAATTTTCTTGCCTCGGCGAGCGATATTGTGTTCTTCGAGTTGAGGGGCTCGACGTGAACGCTCTCGAGCTCCACTGCCGTAGACCTCACCATCGCTCGGTCGCCTTTCAATTTGCTTATGTGTCTTCGCAATCTTTGCTCGTCGTCTGCCGTCCAGGATACTTCCGAGCTACAAGTAACGATATTAATCTTATCAAAGGACCGCTTTTATCATGTCGATGCAATTTTCATACTGACGTATTGAGAACAATATTTCTGAAGTTCGAATTCAATTCGCATAAATTCCAGAAAAGTGCGAGAGAATATCAAAAACTTTTCGATGATCTGAAAATCTGAAAATCTGAAAATCTGAACAATTTGTTAATAACATTTTGGAATTATTATTATGCAAAATTAATCTTTTCAGTACCTTTAGTGCCCGTGAATTTTTTCAGATTTTCAGACCATCGAGAAGTGTTTGCAATTCTCTTGCACTTTTCCCGAATTTATGCGACTTGAATACTCGGCACTCCTGCATCCTTAACACTGATGTTGGTAATAATAATACAAGTGGTTATTTAATAACGTGTACTAACTCGTCAGACAGAATCATACTGTCTTCCCACGGGGCTCCCAAAGCCGTGCAGTCGTTTTCCAATCGGTTTAAAACGTGTTGCGCTACGTTCTCGGCGGTTCGTCTATTGTCGATGGTGATGTTATTTCTGTCCGTGGAGAGTGCGATTTCGGTCTCGAGAAGGGCTACCAAAACGTCATAGGCTTCGATGGCTCGATCGCTGAAGGACAGAGCGAGTCGAAGCGCCGTAGCGTTGGACTCGTATTTGCCGACTAGTAAGCTTAATCTGACGAAAAAGAAAAACGAACAAAAATCGATGTCGATCGATGCTGATTTGTGAGACATTATTTTACACAGAGCAATAAAATAAACTAACCGGTCGCATTGAGCTTTGCTCTCTTGAAGCGTAAGTGCAAGCACAGCGTTATTCGCTCGTGCGTGCTCCAATCTGCTGTTCAGCCTCTCTGTTTCCACCTCGAATTGCTTTTCCGAGCCATTCAACTCTTGGAGATTCGATTGTTCCAGCAAATCGGACACCAAATGTTCGGCAACCATTGTAGAGCATACCTAAAGACGAATTAACCGTCAAGTGATTGTAAGTACGGACTATTTCTTTTTTTTTTTACGGACTATACGGACTATAACAAGAGAGTATTTTTACTCTCGTTTACCCGCTCCAGTACTTACTCCGAGATTAGTTATATCGGGACCGGTGATGTGTCGCTCATCGGTTCTTCTCAATCTCACCCGCTCGGCCATTTTCAATATCGGTGCTTCCTCTCTCGATACAGTCTTCGCTGGTGGCGTTTGCAGAGGCGGTAAAAGTGGCGAGCACGGTGCGGTGAGAGGTTCAGGCGAACTGACGTTGCCCTTTGCCATCTGTATTCGAACAGTAAGACAAAATAAATGGTGACAATTTAAAAAGAGAAATGTTAAAACATCAAAAGGACCAAGGTTGCCAAACTCGCGAACTTCGATGAGCATTTTCGAGTCGATTTTCGAATTGAATATTCGAAAAAGTATCGAATATTCGAAAAATTATCGAATATTCGAAAAATTATCGAATATTCGAAGTTCTTGCTGCATTCTCGTTCTTACCCTGTGATCACGTCGGGGCGAATCGCTGCTCGTGAGCTGCCCGTGGTTGCTATTTTGCCCATGATTCCTGAATTGCGCGAGTTGTGAGTGTAGGACGGCGATTTCGGCTCGTAGAGCGGTTACCTCCTCTTGAAGCGTCGCCACCGCAACGCTCTGACATGAAGCCGCTTGCTGCGTTGGCTCCGGGGTCGGAAGAGCCGCAGGACTATCCAATTGTTCTCGACCGTTCTGTGATAAAAAAAACACAGCATTGAAGAGAAATAGATTAGCATTTTAATAGAAAAACAGGATTAAGCTTTTCGACAAATAGCTTTAGTAACATTATCTTCTAATATTGTCGTTTTTTGGTCCAGGCCACAGTTTCCCTTATAGGTTTAAACGATACAATTTGTTTGATAAAAAGCGTTACAATTCCATGCAGGCCAATTTAATTGTGTACCTCATTTGGTCTATTTTCCATTTCCTCGCAACAGCTGGAATCCGCGTCGCCGAGTGTTCTTTCGCCATCGCCCTGAATGTCACCGCCGGCGTCACTTTCCTCGACGGGATTTGTGATGGAGCCTTCAGCATCTCGGCTCGTTTCAACTTCTGTTCGATCAAATAGAGCCGGAAGAATGTGAATGTTGAAAAAGATTTTTCAAGTTTCCTACTCCCAAAGTTAACTTCTCGAAGCATCGACGACTCACCGGACTCATCTTCTTCTGTAATTACGGTCGCGCGGTGTCTTTCCAGTTGTCTGCCGAGTTCAGCGATAACGGAATGAAGCTCGGTGAGTCTTTCCTCGTGTCTCGCGGTTTGCTGTTCGGCTCGTTGTTCGGCCCGTGACGCTTGAGTCTCCGCCCTGATCAGAGCCGCTTCGGCTGCTTCCCTCGCTCTCGTTGCCACCAGAAGTCTCGAATTTAATTCAGCCACCTCGGAACGCAACGATGATAAGGCTGCAGCGTGTAACTGAAAAATAAAAAACGAAGAGATGCTTTTTGAAGATTTTCTGATTTCACATAAGATTTTATTATTATTATTTTTTTAAATATAACGTTTACGTGAGAATACTAAAAATTCTTTATGATTCATTTATAAAATGTAATTTTGAAGACGACCTTTGTTAAAAGTCAGACGTGGGCGATAAGTGTGATTCTGGAAGTCTCGAAGGCCCGAGGTGTTATTGTAATCTCAGACGAAAATCTCACACACGTGTTATGTGCCACCATGTATTCATTTACGCAGACAAACGCAGCGAAGCGGGCGGCCTTCGCCGGTGCAACCGTGCGTGTCGGACAGTCACATGTGTATATGTGACCTCACGTAAAATTGAGAATTAAGTGGAGGAACAATTGCGTCGCGGTATAATTGAATAAGAAGCCGGCGGCGCGATGTGCAGGCTTCATTCACAAGGCGACTTCGGGCAGAACACAACAGGACTGCAGGAGAAGTGATACCGTGAAACAATTCTTGTTGGACATATTTTGTTAAGGTAAAAGACATCTATTTTCTATAAGTAAATATTAATTATCCTTTATGACTCGAATATGTCGTTAAGGGAGTCTTCTACCCTAGAGCACCAATTTTTTAAGTGGTCACATTTTTTTGTGGGGAAACGAATAAATGTAGACATTTCCGGTTTTTTTCTATTTGTTATTTACGTTTTAAATTTAACGTAATAAATTTACGTTGGCACACCGTTAAACTGAAACAAAAATCCAGAGTAGATTATTAATCAGTATCACTTTGGTTATGGAATGACTGAGGTTTTTTTTCGATAATTTAATTTTTCGATTTTTAATTTTTATACCAAAAACATTGGGAAAAAATGGATTTGTTTTTTTTTTTTTTTTTTTTCAAATCGCCGTAATTTTCTTACTTTTGCAGTAATCGAAAAAAATCTCCGTCATTCCATGACCAAAGTGATACTGATTAATAATCTGCTCTGAATTTTAGTTTTATATCAACGGTGTGCCAGCAGGAGTGGAAGCCGGTTTCCCATCCCATTTTGGATGACCGTGTTTGTGGACCTGTGACGCTGACGACTTTTAACTTTAAAGAATTCTATTGTATACTTTAAAACGTAAATAACAAATAGAAAAAAAACTGGAGTCGTCTACATTTATTCGTTTCTCCATAAAAAATAAATTGAAAAAAAATGGTGCTCCAGGGTAGAAGTCTCCCTTAAATAAAATCCGAAATACACTCTAAATAAAATCCGAAAGACACTCGAATAATTTCTGAGACTTTTTTGCTTCTGACGGATTCTGCCGAAAAGTGCTTCATAAATTTGAACATTTTTCTTTAATTACAGTGAACCAAGCTAGCGAGATGCGCTTCATCCTCACGATCTGCGTTTTGGTGGTGGCCTTCGCGGTCGTGGCGAAAGCGGAGGATGAATACATTCATCTTCCAGGAAAAACGTGCCAAGATGCACCAGCGTGCCCGGACGGAAGGCCCTGCGTCATGGCAAAGCCCCGCTGTAACGTCGGAACTTGCCCCGACATGGTGCCAACTTGCGGGCCGAAGTAAAATCGCGTGAATACTGTACCCCGATATCTTACGAAACCACGGAGAAATGTAGATGCCACTTATGATAATCATCACAAACTAGATGTGATCATAACGATTAACGTGCGTGAATATATGATACGTACAGCATTTTTTGTTTTTCTTCAGTCTCCTTAAAAAAAAAAAAAAAATACTGTGCATCTGATGCGCTCTTTTTTCGCATAGTGAACTGAGTCATGTGCATCCCGCGGTATTTATAACGCGGAAACCGCAGATACGACGCGAAACTCATATAAATCGCTAAACAACGCGACTAGCTCATAAATGAATGACTAGCTCGTTGCATTCAAAGGCTTGCGGGCCGAAGTAAAATCTGACGCATGAATAGTGTACCCCGACATCTTACGAAATCACGGAGAAATGTAGATGCCACTTGTGATAATCATCACAAACTAGATGTGATCATAACGTTTAACGTGCGTGAATATATGATACGTACAGCATTTTTTCTGTTTTTCTTCATTGTCTCATTAAAAAAAAAAAAAAAAATACGGTGCATCCGATGCGCTCTTTTTTCGCATAGTGAACTGGGTCACGTGCATCTCGCGGTATTTATAACGCGGAAACCGCAGGTACGACGCGATACTGATACAAATCGCTAAACAACGCGGCTAGCTCATAAATGAATCACTAGCTTGTTGCATTCGAAGGCTAGAGGAAGAGTAATTGCGAAGATATCTATGATTCACCTTATTGGCGAGATCCAGCATGTTACCGGTTCCGCCCGCGGCGGCTTCGACGAGTTTCTGAAGCGTGTGAGGCTCCGGCGAAAGATCACGAGCGCCACTGTCGAATTCCCAGCTCTCATGTCGTCCCGAAACTGTGCCTAAGACAAAAATAGACACAGTTAACGATTTTGTTGGGCCACCGGATGTTTCGGCTGCTGCAAATGCTGACAAATTGTATGTAAGTATTTTATGAATTTCTCAGTGTACCAAGACTGTTGTCGCTGCTGGTAGGAAGGTACTCCGGTGTATGAGTGTGATGAGGACTAGTCCTGTGTTTGCCGGATCGCAGAGCCTCGATTTCCGGCCGCAGTGCCAGCCGACGTCTAAGGAACTCCTGATAGGAAATTCGACCGTGCTCATCAGCCCCCAGCTCTCGCATCAGCTCTTCCACTGAGTTTTCGAGATTGAGCTCTCTGCACACCGTCAACAGGTCTTGGCTAAAAAAAAAAATGTTGTAACATTAATGCAATCTGTATTATTGATTTTATGCAAGTAAAATTAGTATTCTTTTTTTACATAGTTTAAATATAGCACGAGATAAATAGAAAGATACATCAGGTTAAAAAATTTGATAAAAGAGCATACATAAAAAAATGACCTAGAACTTAAGGTAGTCCTTTCGTCAGTATTCATTTCACATAAATTTGAGTAAAAGTTAGAGAGAATTGCAAGGTACTGAAAAGATTAATTTTGCATCATAATAATTCTAAAATGTTATTAACAAATTGATGAAAAAAATAATTGTTTAACAAGTATTTTGGTGACCCAAGTTTTTTTGTGGATGAAAACTGTTCGTTTATCTTTCTGAACACGCATGAATTATTTCAGATTTGTTAGTGAACTTTGAATTTTCACATATTTTCCAAGTTAAAAAAACACAAATTTCAAAGATTACTTAAAAATCTGGAAAAATTAAAATATATTCGGAAAAACAAAGGAATTATTTTCATCCACAAAAAACTTTGGGTCACCGAAATATTTGCTAAACTATTTTTTTAAGCAATTTGTTAATGACATCTTGGAATCATTATTATTAAAAATGAATCTTTTCAGTACCTTTAATGCGCATATATTTTTTCAGATTTTCATACCATCGACAAGTGTTTGCAATTCTCTCTAACATCTGCTCTAATTTATGCAAAATCAATACCAATGAAAGGACTACCTTAAGCATACTTCGACTTCTTCTGCAACTCATCGGGAGATCAATTTTTATCTTTTACTCGCCTATCAATGAAGCCATCGCCATCTCCGTCGCATGCTTGAAACAGCTTTCTCACGCGTTCCTCATCGCACATAGACCCGGCTTCGCTCTCGGCGTCCGCGATCTGAGACATTTCTCACTTAGAGTCAGTCCAAGCCATGCCAGTCGATAAATGCTGCATTCGGCAGTCTCGATTCACTCAATGCCCACAAATGTATCATTCATTTGTCTATTTTTTTAGGGTTCACAAGGATCCAAGAGGCACTATTTTCCGATTCGCGAGAGTCGGAAAAACAACCGACTTGAATCTCGTATCCTCGATCCTCTCGACACCGATTATTTTTTACGAGCCCGAACATTCATGGTTTCCGATCTGCAAATCGGGTCAGAAACGTCACGCGACACTCGGGCAACTGTCAAGTGACGTATCGAGGCTTTTCCTCGTGATTTCTTAGCCATGAAACCTCGGCCACAATCGCTGGTAATTAAAAACGCTGCGAGAGACGAGAATTTCGGGGGTCACCGAAAAAGCAAGTCGCGTGTCCGACAAAACGACGAGAGATATTCACGGCGCCCGCACCGGGACTCAATGAACGAGAGTCACTAACCCTAACCTGAAACACGAAATAACAACCCCCAACGAGCGGGTTACGTGGAGGACGTGAGCCGCCCGCGAGTGATAAAAACTATCGATTTCTCGCTTCCACGCTCGCGTTTTTCCGGGCGAAACGCGCGACAAAAACGCGACGGCGGCAGCGGCTGCGAAATGCAGTCAATGCGCTTTGACGGCTCTGAGTTTTCTTCTGCCCTTCGCCCTCTTGGATTTTACGCCCGCGGCGGGGCGTCCAACTTTGACAGATCTCACCATCTTGACATTGTTGGCCTACGAATAACACCGAGGGTGGTGTCGCAATATGAGATCGCGGCTCTCTCCTCCCCCCTCGGCCACCCCTCCCCCCTTTTCTGAAGTCAGCAGAAACGTGCCAGCAACGCGATGCATCGGTATGTCGTTCGGGACATTTCGGCCGAGTTCGTTTCACTCCTGACCTCGTATCTCGGGATCAAGTGGATGTCGTTATTTTTTCTTAGCCATTATGTATTTCCTTTGTCATGATTTTTTTGTTTGTTTTGTAACTGATATTTCGCCGGTGGACTGTTGAGTTTATTTTTTATTATTGCTACTGGATTTTAATCCTACGGGGTAATTGTATCCTTTTTATCAGGTCCACGCTGACACTCACGAGAACGATCATAATAACAGGGAAAATGACACAGTTGTTTTTGTACAACATAATGACGGTGCGATTTGGTCAGAATAACAATAGAAATGACGGTCCATTTTATGGGTCGTCATTTCTTTTGTTATTCTGACCAAAATCGATCAAAACGTGCCAGCAACGCGATGCATCGGTATGTCGTTCGGGACATTTCGGCCGAGTTCGTTTCACTCCTGACCTCATATCTCGGGATCAAGTGGATGTCGTTATTTTTTCTCAGCCATTATGTATTTTCTTTGTCATTCTTTTTTTTTCTTGTTTTGTAACTGATATCTCGCCGGTGGACTGTTGAGTTTATTTTTTATTATTGCTACTGGATTTTAACCCTACGGGGTAATTGTATCCTTTTTTATCAGCTCCACGCTGACACTCACGAGAAAGATCATAATAACGGGGAAAATGACACAGTCGTTTTTGTACAACATAATGACGGTGCGATTTGGTCAGAATAACAAAAGAAATGACGGTCCATTTTATGATCCGTCATTTCTTTTGTTATTCTGACCAAAATCGATCAAAACATGCCAGCAACGCGACGCATCGGTATGTCGTTCGGGACATTTCGGCCGAGTTCGTTTCACTCCTGACCTCATATCTCGGGATCAAGTGGATGTCGTTATTTTTTCTTAGCCATTATGTATTTTCTTTGTCATTTTTTTTTCTTGTTTTGTAACTGATATCTCGCCGGTGGACTGTTGAGTTTATTTTTTATTATTGCTACTGGATTTGAACCGTACGGGGTAATTGTATCCTTTTTATCAGCTTCACCTCCTTTATTGTTGTGTCCGCAGACGATTTACAGTACAATGTAAGTCGGGTGAGGCGGAACGAGAAGAAACATGTGTGACGATACAGTTGGTGCCTATTGTTGAGATTGTTCTCAACAATCTCAACTTAAAGCGAGGTGACAACTAGCCAGTCGGTAATAAAAGATGTAAACAATTATTCCGACGATGCTTAACGTTTCCGGAAAAAATAAAAGTTTTACATCATTCCTCATTCAATTCTGCGTGGAGTAAAACTTTTATTTCTTCAGGCGTGTGTCTAGTTTCCGTGTATTGTTGTTCCGAAAATTATTTTCTATCTCTCGATCTCGCACTCACGGTGGTTTCGCCTCGTCTTAATCACCGGGGATGCTTAGGGCAAATTACACTGACAAGGAATAATCCGCACTGCTTCTCGAATGAAAACGAAGCTACATTAACCCTTCGTCGTCACACTTCTTTTGCCGATCACGGTGGTCACTGTGGGTCGATTTATCACCCGGACCATCTTTGACCGCATATTGCGACCGAACTATCGACTTGAAAAATATAAACGAATTACAGAACATACGTTAAACTTTGTACATTATTTTTCGGCGATGGATTTCGACCAATCACAGCGCAGTATTCTCGGTAGTAGAGTTCGTTTGTTAAAAATTTCATCGGAAATTGCATCCGGATATTGCACAGTATCTCTTCACTTGTTTTTCAACCAATATAATATTCTTATAGACATATTTTATCTGTCAATATGTCCTGTTTTCTCGAATATTGCTCTGTGCTTAGTCGAAATCCAAATCCGAAAAATAATCCTTGTGCCTTGTCTTTTCCCTGATTCCCTGACCAATTTTTGGTTTCCCTGACTTTTCCCGGTTTTCCCTGACGCGCGGCCACCATATAGTTTTTCCGCCCTCGTATTGTAATATACTATTTTTTTCTTATCAATGATCAGACAGTGACGAATTTCGACAAACCCGCCGAGGCGCTGAGGTTCGCTTCATTCGTAATGGGCGAAGTCATTCACTTGTTCTACTTGTGTTGGCAAGGTCACGTGCTCGCGGAACACAGCGAGCAGATTTTCCTAAACGCGTGAGTACACAGATGCATTAAGGGGGACTTCCACCCTGGAGCACCGTTTTTTCATTTTATTTTTTTTGTGGGAAAACGAATAATAGTAGACGACTGCGATTTTTTTCTACTTGTAGTTGACGTTTTATAGTATACAATGTACAATTAAAAAAGGCACCTGTGAGCGAGTTGTGTGAGTATGTGAGACAGTATGAGCTGATGCTAAGAGAGCTAGGAGAGAATGTGGAGGAAGCGTAAAAAAAATGTGAAGTAGAAATAAGACTAGAATAAGAAAGGGAAATGTATGGGAGGGGGGGGGGGGGGGGGGGGGGCTAATGTGTAAAAACCCTAACGGGTATACCTGAAATAAAACTACTACTAGTATACAATGTAATTTTTTAAGTTAAAAAATGTCGGCGCCCCAGGTCCTCAAGCACGGTTATCCAAAATAAATGGCTACCACTCTCCTGACCACTGTAATTATGCGATCGGCCTGAAACTGTGCATACATACTCGGGAAACATGTCTTCATGGAATGGCGGAGGTTTTTTCGATAACTTAATTTTTACAAATGACTGAAATGGTCGTTTTCTTGGTCGTTCGGCTCGTTTCAATGGTTCTTTTTTTGCATTTAACGACCGGTCGTTTTTTCGGACGTTCCACGGTCATTTTTGGTCGTCTTCGCGGTCGTCGAATTTGCTAGGGAGCGAATTATTAATTCGCGACTAAGAATTACAGCCGATTTACCGAACTCGTGGACGATGGAAGATAAATCCAAAAGTCACTTGGCAATGTTAGACGCGACGAGTGCGAAGGGTCACCGTCGATGCAAGTGTATCCATCGTAAAATACATGTTTGATTGCGTAGATGCAAGTCTCGACGTTGTATGCCTCCTTAACAATGTACTACGGTGCTTTATTATGCACCAGGGACACCTATGAGGGTGCAAATACTACGAAACGCGGTTCAGCGCTGTTACTTACATCAGAGGAATTTTTAATTCTTATTGGCGCTCGGTAGCAATTGAGCACTTTGCGTTCAGACGGCAGGGAGAGCTGCATCGCGAATGTAATTGCTCCATTGGCTGTGGCGGGTCGTCTGGTAAAGGGAATTGTTAATCGACGGGCTTAGGAAGCAATGTATTTGTTAGGGGTGATGTACGAGCGGACTTGCTTTTCGCGCGAGGAATTAAAATTACCCGGGAGGTCTCGTCAATAGAGATGTGAGAGCGCGACGACGATGGACATTTTTGCGAATCGAAACTATCGGCTCAACAGGAGTATGCTGTCCTATCTCGGGCAGTGGCCTCTGCAAACGACGAAGGAAAGATGTTTATTTCGCACAACGACAGTGCTTATCGTCGCAAGTATAATCATCCCCAAAGTAAGTAAATCTAAAATATAGTTGCGCAAAGTTACTAACATGTTCAATAATTCATTTATTTATTATTATTCATTACTGCCATTGTTTATTATTTATTATAATCTTTATTTATTATTATATTTATTTATTATAATCGGCCCTGAAGTAAGTAAGTCATTATCGTTACGTATAGTTACTAAAATTCTGAGTGGTTCATTTATTTATTATTATTTATTTCTGTCATTGTATCTGTTTTGTTTGTTTACTATAATCATCCGAAACGTAAGTAAATTTTTATCTTTAATTATAGTTACTGACATACTCAGTGATTTATTTATTTATCATTTACTACTGTCATTGTTTCTGTTGTTACTTGTTTATTACTACCAATAACGTGCTCGCTTCGCTCGCACGCCTTTCTTCTCGTTTATCTTTTCTTATGGTTAAATCAAATATTTGCATGTTTATATAATTCCATATGACTCTTACAATTAGTGCCGCTATGTTTTTTTCGTCTTAGTGCCGTTACCTGTAATCCATTATAAATATATTTAACATTAAAAATCGCAGATTATCAAGTTCGTCGAGTCTCTGGATGACGTAAACGAAATGATCGAGTGCCTTCCTACGTTGGGCATCCACTTCAGGAGTGTTTCAAAATTCATAAACTGCACTATCAACGCGGAACAGGTACGCTTTAACGCTCTTTGTAGAATTTTTGTTCTTGACTGTTTAATCCTATAATCTTTCTTATAAGAAAAACTTTAGATGAGGATGCTGGCTAATCAAATTAAAGAGAGCTGGGCTTCGAGAACGGCCGACTTCGAGCGCGTTATTTTGAGGCGCTACGCAGAGCGCGGCAGATTGCTCACCGTAGTCTATACCGGTAACGAACACGACTATTAAAAATTATCCATCAAGACGCGATGACACATCAACTGAATCATTTTTCAGATGATAAGTGACCATTTCCCTGTTTTTACCAGAGACGCTTAGAACTGAATTTTTACAGCTTACTTGAGCTCTGCGCTCTTCATGTTTCTGTCGCTGCCACTGATACCGATAGCTCTGGATTTTATCGCGCCTTTGAATGAATCGCGCGATCGAATATATCCTTACGAAACGGAATACTTCGTGGAGAAGAATGAAAAATACTTTTTGATACTAGCGCACGCGTGGTTTGCGATGCCTTTCGCCCTTGGAATGATCGTCGCCTACGACACAATGTTCGCTGTCAACGTGCATCACGTCTGCAGTATTTTCGCTATGTTGGGGTGCGACCATATTTATATGAAAGGCTTTGTATACAAGCTATATGCGAAAGTGGACATATAGAATTTCCATATGTTTAGTATAATCTGTATGAAATTCTATTATAGAAATAAACATGTTGTATATACTTTGTACATACTATTAACAAATTCTGCAAAATTATAGGCAGCATTTAACCATGTAATATTTCATATAAATGATATAAAATATATGAAAATTCTATATGTCCACTTTCGTATATAGCTTATATACAAAGCCTTTCATATAAACTTCATATAATTGTTTTACTTGGGATTATGTTGCTAATAATACATCAGTAATTGGGTTTTCAAATTATAATTTAATGCCATAAATTATCGGCTAATAGACATTTTGATTCTTTCTTCAGGGAACGGTTGGAGGCCATCGGCAAAGGTGATAAGGGAAACCGATTAGAGACCGACGACCACTTTGGGAGCAACAAAGACAAAACCTACGATGATATAGTGGCCTGCATTAAAATTCACAAGAAAGCTGCCGAGTTAGTAGAATTGTAACCTTGTCTCGTTGTGGCATTACTCGAATTTTTAACGTTTTTTTTATTGATTAAAAATCATGTTGTTATTATATTATATATTGTCACTTTTTATTATTATTATAGAGAAATCTTAAGATAAATTATTAAAAAATGTATATTATTATATTGTTACTTTTTGTTGCATGTCAACCGATGAAGTATGGCTGAACTGTTGGAGTCTTCAGGCTACGTATGCTACTTTTTTGTAGTCGGAATATCGATGCTGGCGACCACTTTGACTGGTTTCATGGTTAGATTCATTTTCAATCGACAGACGATTAAACGACCGCAGAAAAATAATCCGGAAGTGATGACACATCTTTTGCTATGTCGACGAATTTCTCGTTGTCACTGCAAAATATTTAACCACCACAGTAAATTTTTAGCTGCCGTAGCAAAACTTTTGTTGTCACTCCGTTAATCTTTTTTTTTGTGCGAGGCTGATCGGAAACTGAAGCTTCCCTCGCGGAAATAAAGTATACCCAATCACTTTATACTTATTTATTAAATATATTTATGTAAATCTATATAAATATAAATATATTTATATATTTATGTTGGATATACTTTAGTATATCCAACATACATTTTTCGTCATATATTCGGCGGATTTGTAAAAAAAAATATGTAGAGAACATGGAATTTTTTGCTGCTGATTTATGTATCTCGTGTGTACTTTAGTTCCGTAGGGATTACTCACCCTAAATGCTAAATATAATTCAGCCAAAGTCTTGCAGTCTACACGGTAATTTTTTTTCTTTCGCTTACCGATGATCAGACAGTGACTAATTTGGACAAACCCGCCGAGGCACTGAGATTCGGTTCGTTCGCAATGGGCGAAGTCATTCACTTGTTCTACTTGTGTTGGCAAGGTCACGTGCTCGCGCAACACAGTGAGCAGATTTTCATAAACGCGTAAGTACACAAAATTATTAATCAATGATGCTGCAGGAGACTTCGAGATTGTACAGGACCTGTATTGTATTTCCAGTTACAACGTCGACTGGTATGACATATCTCCACGTGCCAAAAAGCTTCTTATCCTGATTATGATACGGAGCGCGGAGCCCTGCAAGCTCTCAGCTGGCAAGATATACATATTAACGATGGAGAATTTCGCGGCGGTGAGTGTAAATAATCTCAGGCTGATAAAACAATATTTAAATCACTATTTAAAGGGACGTTGGAGTAGATTTTTCACAGACATTTTCGACAAATTTCACAGAGATGTTATATGAATATAAACGGATTGACGTTGATGTGATTTGCGGTAAAAAAAAATTAATAGGAAATAGAAAAAATATCGTTATAGAAAAAGATCATAAAAAAAATCGTTATAAGAAAAATCAATAGAAAAAAATGTTAACAGCACCTTTGCTGTAAGATATAATCGTTTGGGGAACTTAAGTGTGCCAAATCTGTATCAACGCCAACCCTATGAAGTTTTCTGAAAATTCCAGAACCGGCGAAATGTCGATTATACAAACTAAATCAACGTAAAGCGTGAACTGTCAGTAAAAAAAATGTACTCCAGCATCCACTTTAAAACACTTTTTAACGAGATCCCCTTCTGTGATTCCCCTTCGAAGCAGGCTCTGAAGACATCAATGTCCTACTTCACTGTTCTGCTGTCGATGCAATGAGCATCTCACGACACTTGTGAACCCTCGACGATGCCGCAGTTTTGTACCTTCTTCACAGTCGTGAGACGAACCGTGAATCACACTGACATGGTATATTATTAATTCGTAAATACCAAAAATCGACTTACCGAACTCGTGGACGATGAACGAAATTCGGAATGACGTGGCGATGTGCAAATTACTAATTTTAGCCACGATGAGTGTGAAGAGTCACGCGTCGATCCAAGTGTATCCATCGTAAAATACATGTTTGATATCTTCTCGATGTTGCATACGTACAAGACTCGAACCCCTATGTCTTCTCAATATTCTGATGCACGGAGAAAAATATTAACGGCGTGATAGCGAAAGTTTTGCTATGATAGCTAAAAATTTACTGTCGTACACTGTTAACATTAACACCGTTTTAACACCGCATCAGTGTCTATAAAGGTCTATCAATATTGCGTAAACATAGTCATGGTGTAAGCGGGCAGTGTAAAATGACGATATAATTTCATTTTAACACCGTAGAATCAACACCAATTTCTATTTACAGAATTTGATGTACGACAAGAAAAATAAACCAAAGTAGTGTAACTTTTTCACTATGTGAATCAATATGAATCGTATCAGATTATTTATTAACACGCGAGTAGTATTCTGAAACGTTCTAAAAACATTACTATTAACAACTTTAATTTGCTATTAAAAAATATTTAAAAATGACCGGCAGTAGAATTAACATTGTATTCGTTTTAACACCGATTTGATGGACCTATATGCACACCGATAAAATTGTGTTATTTTCGACACTGAATTGTGACAATGCTACATCTGTATGCTCTTGATTCACGTTAAAACCATGCAGTGTTACTTATAACAAAGTAACACCGGATTCTTTTTTACACATTACACCGAGTACATTTTACTCTAAAGTGGTGTTGTTAGTAACACCGCACACTGTGACATTTTACACCGACTAATCTTTTTCAACGTAGCTAAACATGCTGCTGCGACAGCAAACAGTTCTTTGACAAAGCAAATGATTTGTTGTCGTTCGCTGATTCTTTTTTTCCTTGTGCTTTATTATGCGCAAGGGACGCCGGCGAGGGTGACTATTACGAACCGCGTTTCAGCGCTGTCACTTGCATCACAGGAATTCTTAATTTCCACTGACGCTCGCAGCAATTGAATGCTTTGCGTTCGGCTCGAACACACGGAGTCCGAACGTTGGGCCGCTTAGCGAATTTAATTGCCACATTGGCTGCGACGTGTCCGCTGCAAAAGGGAATTATTCATCAGTGGCTTGGCCGAGACGTGTTCGATACGGTGATGGGTGGACATACCGGTGGCAGGAGCAATCAAAATTGTCGGGAGCCTTATAGAGCGATGTTAGAGCGCGACGACGATGGACATTTTTGATAATCGGAATTATCGACTCAACAGGAGCTTTCTGTACATTTTCGGACAATGGCCTCTGCAGACGGCGAAGGAACGATATTTGTTGCGAACGGCGACTGCGCTTATCATCGCAAGTATAATCGTTCCCAAAGTGAGAATACTGTCAGTCTTTTATTTTTTTATTTTATTTTATATTCATTACACGGGCCGTATCCCATTTGTTGCTTCGTTGCACCCATAAATACCAGCCATCACGCGCGAGATTTTTACCAGAACTGTACGAAGAGATTGATGCGAGATGGTGATACTCGTTTTACCGCAACGTTGTACCAAATATGCAGCGACGGGCTTCGGCACTGGCAGTAGTATTTTTATCTTGCTTTCTCGAAAAAATATATTTATTTGTATATTTTTCCTCACATTTTTCCTTTTCATTTTATGGACTTCCTCATATGTAAGCTCTTTACATTCTTGGCTTCCCCTTATCCGAAAGGATTACGACTTTCCAACCCTTCTCTACTCCGCTGTTATTATTACTTCTACTCAAACTTAATTTATATATTTTCAATCACATTCTCATGTATTGTACAGTACTCACGTAGTTTTGATCTGATCACCCTGCTCATTACCTCGTTCAAGTCACTGTCGTCTATACGCGAAGAACGCTTTAATCTTATCTTATAATTTTTTGTCAACGATATTATTAAATTTCGGCACTGCCCTGGACATATACATATAGAGTCATATAGGATCCAGGTTGTCCCTTGCAAGCCCGCGCAACCTACCAACCTACCGTACTTCATCCTTGCGCATTGCTCTTTATCTCTGCCTGTAATCTACTTCTGTTTCCACATTGCTCTTCCGCCATATATTTATATTTATATTTATATTTATATTTATATTTATATTTATATTTATATTTATATTTATATTTATATTTATATTTATATTTATATTTATATTTATATTTATATTTATATTTATATTTATATTTATATTTATATTTATATTTATATTTATATTTATATTTATATTTATATTTATATTTATATTTATATTTATATTTATATTTATATTTATATTTATATTTATATTTATATCTATATTTATATTTATATTTATGTTTATGTTTATGTTTATATTTATGTTTATATTTATATTTATATTTGTATTAAAGACGTCAACAAACTTAAATTCGCCACTCTGAATACGGCTAACATTAAAAATTGCAGATTATCAAGTTCACCGAGACTCTGGGCGACATGACCGGCATGATCGAGTGCCTTCCAATGTTGGGCATTCATTTCCGGAGCCTTTCAAAATTTATAAACTGCATCGTTAATGCGAGGAAGGTTCGTCGCAATGCCCTTCGCGGAATTTTCGTCCTTGGCTGTTTAATCCCACGATCTTTGAATTCTTATAAGACAAACTTTAGATGGAGGCGTTAATTCTTCACGTTAAAGAGAGCTGGAACGTGAGAACGGCCGATTTCGAGAGAGTTATTTTGAATCGTTACGCCGAGCGTGGCAGAATACTCACCATACTTTACGCCGGTAACTATGCGGAAGAACTTTTTACTATCCTGCAGGAATGTGACAAATTTTGAATCACATAATGGAAATTTTCTTATTTTCTCGGAGACGCTTAATTAGCATTCACTGACCCTGCAAGTGATACTAATTTTTTTTTCCGAAATGTACGACCCAGCTCTGAGAAAGTAGAAAAATTCGCTATCGATCGAGATAAATGTTTGGTGAACCATTTATATATACATCAATTCACGTATAATTACCCCTTTGCAGCTTATTTGGGCTCTGCGATGTTCACGTTTCTCTTCATGCCATTCATACCGATAATTATGGACGTTATCTTGCCTTTGAACGAATCACGCGAGCGAGTCTATCCGTACGAAACGGAATATTACGACGAAAACAATGAATACTATTTTTTCATACTGGCGCACGCGTGGTTCGCGATGCCCTTCGCCCTGGGAATGATCGTCGCGTATGACACCATGTTCGCAGTCAACGTGTATCATGTCTGCAGCATTTTCGCCATGTTGGGGTGGGACTTTAGTCAGGAAAACCGATTATGAATGCCACTCCGGTGATCGAGGCTATGGCAAGGGGTTACAGAAAGTTGTTCTCTTCGATTTGTTTATATTTACACAGACATTTTTTAATCATTAAAGAAAAAAAAATGGACGATGAAATGTTTCAGAGTCGAGTTTATAGTCCCAAGTTTGAACTCAAGGTTGAACTCAAGTTCCAACTTTTTTAAAGATCCAACTGAAGTCGCATCTTAATGTGACGCGAATGTGCTGAGGTTCCAACTAAGTTTCAACTTAAGTTGGAACATAAGTTGGAACTTCAATTAAAACTTAAGTTGGAACATAAGTTGGAACTTCAATTAAAACTTAAGTTGGAACATAAGTTGGAACATCAATTAAAACTGGACTACCAACTGTTTAAGCTTCAATTGAAAATCCAACTTCTTTTTTAAGTTCCAACTGAAGTTTCAACTTAACTTCAAATTTAAGCCGGGAATATGCGGGGAATATGCTAATTTCCCAACTCAAGTTCGAACTTGAGTTTGAACTTCAGTCGAAACTTTAAAAAAAAGTTGGAACTAAAGTTCAAACTTGGGTCTGTAAATTCGGCCGTAAGCCTACAACCGCGATTTACATATGAAATAAGAAGTAGAAACAGAAACATACGAATGCCGAGTGTTATAATGGCAAAAAAAACCTGAGATTGCCGCAGCGTCCTCTGTAATCGGTTTTCCGAATTATCAATTGACGAACCGTCGATGAGTCGTGAGACGTTTTAATCCTTTTCTCAGCGTACGATTGGAGAGAATCGGCAAAGAGAGTAAGAACAAATTAACGTCCGAGGATGATCGGGCAGGGAACAAGGATCAAACCTACGAGGACATAGTGAGTTGCATCAAAATCCACAAAGAAGCTGCCGAGTAAGTAGAAAATAATAACACTTTCTCGTTGTGGCATCAGCCACTCGAGTCAATAATGTTCATTTTTATTTTACTAAAACCCTATACTTTGTTATATTGTCACTTTGCTGAAAAAGCATAGCCCAACTGTTGGAATCGTCAGGCTACATATGCTACTTTTTTGTAATCGGGATATCGATGCTGGCGACCACTCTTACTGGATTCATGGTGAGTTTCAATCTGTAATCACATGATTATGTCGAGACGGAGCAGACGTTGATCCACTTGCCACACTCGGAGTCCGCAGATAAAAAGAGCATAAGAGACTCTTCAAGAGACTCTTCGCAGTCGAATTGTCGAATTGTATTGAGAATGTTTATTTCTACTTATCGATAATTAGACAGTAATGAGTTTGGATCATCCCGGAGACGCACTGAGATACGGTTCATTCGCGGTGGGCGAAGTCATTCATTTGTTTTACTTCTGCTGGCAAGGCCACACGTTAGTAGAACACTGTGAGCACATTTTCATATGCGCGTGAGTACACAGGAGCCTCAGCCTTTTTTATTTGTCACTTTGGTTTCCGGCTTTTTTACCCTAAAAACCACCGTCAAACCACTGAGTGCTTTTTTTGCACAAATGGCAAACGTGACTGCAAAAGTGACGGACCTAAAATGATGACGTCGTAGAAGAAAATGGGCAGTAATTTTACAGTCGTTGCGAGCAACTTCGGTTATTTGTGCGCAAAAGACAATTCGGTGGTTTTTAGGGTTGATTGACGGTGGTCGAAGCCGTTAGGTATCCATTAAGCGATGATGGGGGATGAGACGGAGGCTTCAAGTTTGTCGAATTTCGGTATTTTCAGTTACAACGTTGATTGGTACGACATATCACCTCGGGCCAAAAAGCTCCTCATCCTGATTATGATACGAAGCGCTGAGCCCTGCAAGCTCACGGCTGGCAAGATATACGCGTTCTCGATGGAGAATTTTGCTACGGTGAGTGTGAAAGGAAACTCAGTCCGATAAACCTCCTAGCAAACTATGCGATTTGAAAAGTATATCGAAAATATATTCAAAATGTATTTTTATTATATTGTCCGAAAAGTTATGGATACGTCAGATATATTTTCATGTATATTTCTTTTTCATGGGGGATACCTCTCCGAATCAGGCTCTGAAGACTTCGATGTCTTACTTCACCGTCCTGCTGTCGATGCAATGATCGTTTCGCGGCTCTCGTGGTCCTTCAACGAAATCACATTGTTGTATCTTCGTCACAAATGCGAGACAAAACGTGAATATGTATTGTTAAGTTCATGCAAAACGAAAATCGACGTACTGAACTCATGGACGAAGAAATAAATCTGAAATAATTCGACATACCAAGACGTGATATAATTATTCATTTATAATCACAAAAAAAAAACCAACTGCACCATCAACTTTATTTCTGAAGGATTTAAGGATTTACAACACTGCCACAAACGCAACACCGACGCAGCACTCACAGACACAATACTTGACGCACCCCGTATGGAAATATATATATCTGAAATATACGCTAAAAATATATGCGACATATATGCTGTATGGGTGACATATATTCCGCCAAAATGTTGCATATAGATTATATATCTCGCATATATGTCATGAATATATGCAGGATATATGTTTAATATATTTTATGTATCTCTAACATATAATTCGTAAGTATTATGTATATTTGTTCTGAATATACGAAACATATATGTTTAATATGTATTTCCGATATGTAACATATATTTTGAAAATATGTGACATAATTTGCGAATACGTCTGGACAATTAAATGCGAGTAATTATGAATTTTTCTATGTGCATTTCTATGTGTATATGTGTGCATATATGTCGTATATAAGAAACGCGCCAAAATGTAGCATACACGACATATATGTTACGTATATTATTAATATACGGTATATATGTCAAATATATGCAACTTGTAATCTGTATATATTTTTAGCGTATATTTCACATCTATTTTTTTCCATACGGGACGCTTACACAGCACTCACAGCCACTCACACTAAACTTACACACTTACAGATACTGACCGACGCATAGAGACACTATAGAATCACTCATAGCACTTGATCATGGAACTTACAAAATATCATATAGACACGCTATATTATAGGGTCTTCTCATAGACATTCGATTATGGGACTAACGTCATAGACACCCAATATACTAGTGAAATACATGCCTTTGAGTATAAATTTACACATGTCACGGATGAAACGCCGCTGAACAGTTATACATACGATGATAATAGTACAGAGTAGTTGAACTGCGGCAGACGGCGTGTGGGTAGTTTGCCGTCGAGCCCCACCGCCGGCGCGCGACGACTAAATTCACGTGTGCACCTGCCGCAGCAACCAGTGTTTTCATAACAAAACTCCGTCTGGATCGTCGTACGCTTCGCAGTCTCCTTCCAAGCTCACTACCGGTACGCGGAACTCGTTAATTGCTGCCTTTATGTAATTTCTTCGTTCGTTTTGCTGGCATTGCGCATTGATGCTATAAAATTGTCGCGTCATTGTTCGTTCAAGTTTGAAAAAAAGGCTTTCCCCGCATTCGCTGTACATTGGCGCTTTTGACTGTGGCGAACGAAAGAAAGGCTGCGAGTGGGATGCTTGAGACGCGATCTGCCGTTTACAAAATGCTGAAGACATCGGCGCACGAGGAACGCCAGGTGAGAACTTATGCATTGTTAAAAATGTTTGCGAATTGACATTTTTGGAAACTGGAAATTTGATTCCGCTGATATATTAAATTTAGTACATGTGTGCAGTAAAATTAAAAAATGTTATACACAATTTCTGAACTTTCGTATTAAATTTCCTAATTTTTATAGGATTCAGTGGGGAAAAAACTGTAATTTTACAAGGTGTAACAATGGGAGTTTTACGCACGCGAAGCGCGTCCATTACCGCACCGAGTGAATTAAATTAAATTTCATACAGTCGTTCATGCCTAAACCATACCATGCTCTGATAGTTTCTAACGGTATAGATTCGCGCCTGCTTACGTCGCGCGTAACCGACTGCTAATGCGAAAATTGCAACTATACTGAGCATTCATGACGAAATGATATTTTTTACTTTAAAACACACACGTTTTCTTCTCTTTACTCTATAATTTGTTTATTATTAAATGTTTAGTGAACGTGGCCTACACGTTATACAACTCAATGTTTCAACTTTATGAAAGATCCTTAAAACACATTTCAGGCAATACATTTAATGAAAAAAGAGAATGAAAAGTAAATGTAACAAAGAAAAATAACGATCGCTACTTTCATCGTTACTCGTTTCTCGTTACATTTGCTTTTTACGATTTTTCGTATGAAATTTATTGCCAAACATTTTTTTAAAGGATTTTACATTAAGTTAAAATCTTGAGTTATATAACGTGTAGGCCACGTTTACCAAACGTTTAATAATAAACAAATTATACGATAAATAAAAATAAGAATTAATTATATCAAAATTAATTATTAGGATTAATTATATTTAAATTAATTATTAGGATTAATTATATTTAAATTAATTATTAGAATTAATAGTAATTATTTATTATTAATTCCTAATTATTAGAATTAATAGTAATTATTTATTATTAATTCCTAATTATTAGAATTAATTACATTTATTCCACTGTATTTCACTGCCGTCGTTCGTCGCGATTCACCTTAAAAATCCGCGCAAATTCGTAATTGACGAAACATGAAATTGCGTAAAAAGTTGTTGTTCGAAAATATTGTTGCGTTGGCGCTGAATGTCCCTTGTGCAGGGAATAGTTATATAATTCCGTGACGATGCGATCGCACTGCATATTCATTAAAGAGGCGATACACGTGCCGCGCGTATGAAATATAATTTAATCGCGTAAATTGCAGATAAACGACTGGCCTCCGCCCTTTACCTCGGAAGTCACTCCCTACGCGGACCAGACGGATTTCAATAATCTCGTGCGTCGAGCGTGCACGAGAAAGTCGCTCGCTCCGAGGATATCAAAAGTCATAGTTCTCGGGGATGTAGCGGTGGGTAAAACGTCACTGGTGAATCGGTAAGATTTTTTTTTTTTCATATATATATATATAATGTACATGCATATGAAGCATTCTCCGTCGATTCAGCCACTTTTTTCTTCGACCCTTTCCGATCATCTCCATAATTGGCAATATGAAAGTACCAGTAAAGGGCACTTTATGTAAATTTTTTCAGATTTTTAAAACCATATTTCAGAAAATACCGTTTTTCATTCAAACGCAAATATCTCGGAAACTTGAAGTTACTTTAAAAAAAAAGTCAGTTCATAAAAGTTGTCGTTTTATGTTAGCTTTCGAGCGGTATATTTGAAATAGTTTTCACGTTCCGATTAGAATGATTTTTTACCGAAAAACGGAGAAATTATTATTTTTATTGAAAAACGGATTATTTTTTTGGGCCGAAAAAATTACAGAGTATTCGTGCATGACTACTAATATAGCAAAAATAAAATCCGTAGAGTGGCACCGATAGATCTTCTGGTATAAAATCTTCGTGTATACGTATATGTAATCCTCCACTTGTCGTTATATAAAATCTTATTCAATCGGTGTTTTGTTATTGTCAGCCGACGATTTTTTTTTTTTTTTTTTTTTTTTTCAGGTTCTGTCACAAATCGTTTGACAACAATTACAAGGCGACGATAGGCGTGGATTTCGAAGTCGAAAGGTTCGACATACTGGGCGCACCTTTTAATCTGCAAATGTGAGATTTGTCATTTTTTTTCCTCACCTGGAAACGTAAACGTTTTTGTCTGTCCGTCTCTCTCGCACCACCTCGATCGTCTCTCTCGTTCTCGAGGTGACTCGGTCGGTACGGCAAACGGAAGGTGCAGCAATCACCGTAACGAAATTCTTTGTATTTTTGTTACTATTTATTTGATGCAACAAACAAACGTTTTTTCGATTTTTTTTTTCTAATTATTTGATGCGATAAACAAACTTTGTTTTATTTTTTTTATTTTTCTTATTTATTTGGTGCAACAATCGCCGTAACGAAAATCGAATTTTATTTTTCTGCAGATGGGACACTGCGGGTCAAGAGAGGTTCAAATGCATCGCCGCGTCTTACTATCGTGGAGCAAACGTGATAATGATCGTCTTCGATTTGGGGAGTCTCATGTCATTGTCGCATTGTCATCAGTGGCTGGTTGAGGCGAGTCGCAGCAACTCCCCCGGCCATTACGCAATATTTCTCGTTGGTACCAAGCGCGATTTGTTGGTAAGCGACGTCATTAGAACACGTTGAAAAGAAATGTCGTTTTCAGGCTAAATTAAGTTCCACTTAATGAGAGTTGTAAATTCTCATTAGTTTATCCTCATACGAATAACTCGCGGCGATTATAAAATGATACGTTTTTCAAAATTATAAAATTTTCAAGAAAAAATTCCGACCAATAGTGGATAACATTGTAAACACGGTCAGTCATTACTTTCGTAATGGATATGAAAGCATAGATATATGCTTTGAAAATTAAAACATTTATAAATTAAAAAATTATAGCACAGATATATGCTTTGAAAATTACAACATTTATACATTAAAAAATTATAGCATAGATATATGCTTTGAAAATTACAACATTTATAAATTTAGAAATTATAGCATAGATATATGCTTTGAAAATTACGACATTTATAAATTAAAAAATAATAGCATGGATATATGCTTTGAAAATTACAACATTTATAAATTAAAAAATTATAGCATAGATATATCCTTTACAAATTATAAATTTTATTGATAATAATTATTTTTTGCAGGCATTAAAAATCGTACACATGATATTATAGTTACTCCGTGTCACTATTATTAATGAATAATTGCAAAACCAATTGTACCGAAATCTTTATTTCTAAGAGGATTATTTAGGGATTTAGAACTCTGCTTTTTAATACTTGGCGTCGAGAAGTTACCGCGTATCGTAATCTATAGCGAATTGTGGGATATTTTCTTACGCATAATTATCTGTATGTCCAGTCAAATCAAGTGTACAACGTGATAGAGAAGCGAGCGTTCGCCGTTGCGCGAACCCTCGGAGCCGAATATTGGGCCGTATCCGCGAGAACCGGTGACGGAGTTCCCGAATTGTTTGCCCGAGTTGCGGCGATGTCCTTCGACGCGAGCATCCGCAGAGAACTGACGAGTATCACCAATCGCGACACTGTGACACTCGGCACGAGTCTCGCAGGTAAACCAAGCATTTTTTGTTTACTAAACAAACAATAAAATCATCGTTTTGATCATTTCGATAATTATACAATTTTTATAATTATTTAGTGTATCTAAAACTGTAGTAAAAAAAAAAGTAGATACGTTCGCATCGACGTTCCAACTGCATTTTTACACCGAAGGCCAATTCAACAGTTTGTTTCTATTCACGTCTTTTTATTTCAGGCTCGAAAAGCAACGCGTCGAACCAACTGGATATCAACGACAAAAAAGCATTATTCAAGTGGACGTTTTGCAACATATTATAATTTGTCGTCGTGACACATATGCGGAACCTCAGCAAAACGAATCACAATGCGGAGCAGAAAAGCCTCTTTTTCTTTTTCTTAAAATACTAGTCATTTTCGTCAGAAGCTGTAATTAAATTTGATATTAAAATAATGACGTTAAAGCGATGATAATTATTCCCTCTCCAAATAGTCGATGCGTCGCAATTGTTCGATCGAAATTCTCAAAACGCGACGTACTTAATCGATGTATTCACTTTCCTCTCGTAAAAAGGACATCGTAAGTAAAAGGCACATCGAAAGTCGATTATATCGAAAATGAATCCTGTAAAAAGGACATCGTAAAATGCACATCGAAAGTCGAATATATCGAAATAATGAAGTCAGTAACTCGTGCCGTGATTGGTCGGTAATGATTATGTCGCAGAGCCAACTTCAGACTGCTATGATCGCTGCAGTCACGTATCGCGGGCTTTTTAAATAACTATATTGTTCTATATACATAGCAATAAAAATATTGTAATGTCGAATAGAATTTCCCACATTACGTGTGTTCGCTAGTTAAATGAACATACTAATTTAAAAAAGCGCGAAGTCACATGGAATTGTATAAACATACAAATAATTTATTTAGTCACAAGAAAAGACAAATGAAAAAAAAAGGAGTGCAAGCAAAGCGAGTACGTTGTTGCTACTTAGTATCCGTAGATTTTTCATCTAGATTATGTTTTCGTGATGCATTTCTTCTGTTTGAACACTCGGGCGAGTTCGGCGAAGTTCGGCAACACCCGAGTGCAACCCGGTGCAGTCGAACCGAACTTATCAGTCAGCGCTCGGCTGTCAACGCGAATGTTTGATGTGTTTCCCGTGAGAAAGTACGTTGCTCCCGTCGTGATACTTAAGAAATAGACAATTGTGTGTGTTCGGAAAAATTCGACAAGCGTTACCTCTCGGGAGGACAGAGCGGCCGTCGATATTCCCGTGGTTGAAACAGATTTGTAAATCTATTTCAAAAGTATCGCGGGCTTTTTAAATAACTATATTGTTCTATATACATAGCAATAAATATATTGTAATGTCGAATAGAATTTTCCACATTACGTGTGTTCGCTAGTTAAATGAGCATACTAATCTAAAAAAGCGCGAAGTCACATGGAATTGTATAAACATACAAATAATTTATTTAGTCACAAGAAAAGACAAATGAGAAAAAAAAGGAGTGCAAGCAAAGCGAGTACGTTGTTGCTAGTAGGGTAAAGTCACCAGTAAATGAACAGATAAGCACAATAATTTGATTATCAGGGGTTTCCATAAAATCGGATATTTTCAGACTATTCGCAAAAATGCTAACGATTGACCAAATTCTTGAATTATGTGATGCAGCGAACAAAATCGCGTATTTTTATCGCGAAGTGTATAAAAATAAATACTAAGAGCCAAAGATCCAAAAACACCAGTGAATGAACGGGCTAATCTAACCTACACTTTTAGTCGAAAATGGGCTTCTGCGAGAAAATAATCACAGTAGATAGCTAAATAATAGACAAATTAAGAATCTAATGTTCATCCAAGTCGTCGTAATTGCTCATGAAACCTCAAAAAGCTCTTGTTCATACACTAGTGGCTGTTCAATTACTGGTGCATTCACCCTATCCGTAGATTTTTCAGCCAGATTATGTTTTCGTGATGCATTTCTTCGGTTTGAACACTCGGGCGAGTTCGGCGAAGTTCAGCAATACCCGAGTGCAACCCGGTGCAGTCGAACCGAACTTATCAGTCAGCGCTCGGCTGTCAACGCGAATGTTTGATGTGTTTCCCGTGAGAAAGTACGTTGCTCCCGTCGTGATGCTTAAGAAATAGACAATTGCGTGTTTCGGAAAAATTCGACAAGCGTTACCTCTCGGGAGGACAGAGCGGCCGTCGATATTCCCGCGGTTGAAATAGTTTTGCAAATCTATTTCAAAAGCATCGCGGGCTTTTTAAATAACTATATTGTTCTATATACATAGCAATAAATATATTGTAATGTCGAATAGAATTTCCCACATTACGTGGGTTCGCTAGTTAAATGAACATACTAATTTAAAAAAGCGCGAAGTCACATGGAATTGTATAAACATACAAATAATTTATTTAATCACAAGAAAAGACAAATGAGAAAAAAAGGAGTGCAAGCAAAGCGAGTACGTTATTGCTTAGTATCCGTAGATTTTTCATCTAGATTATGTTTTCGTGATGCATTTCTTCTGTTTGAACACTCGGGCGAGTTCGGCGAAGTTCGGCAACACCCGAGTGCAACCCGGTGCAGTCGAACCGAACTTATCAGTCAGCGCTCGGCTGTCAACGCGAATGTTTGATGTGTTTCCCGTGAGAAAGTACGTTGCTCCCGTCGTGATGCTTAAGAAATAGACAATTGTGTGTTTCGGAAAAATTCGACAAGCGTTACCTCTCGGGGAGGACAGAGCGGCCGTCGATATTCCCGCGGTTGAAATAGTTTTGTAAATGATTCGAGGTTATTTGTAGGTTAGGGTGGCGGTGACACCACCTACTATTCCTTGCCTTGCTCCTCCCTCGAGCTGATCATGTCGGAATTACCGGGGGAATTGACGGCGAAGCCTCTGGCGCTGATAGCGCTCACGGGCCTCGACACTTCCAATGCGATGCATCGCTCCATTTGGGACGCTTTCAGCAACAATCGCAGACCCGACAGCCTAGCCGTTCAGTTCAAACTTCTGTCCAACACCCACGAGTTTCCCACCGTCAAGCCAAAGGTCTGCGTCTCCTGTCTTCCTCTCTTCTGCGTTCTCCAGTTTTCCGTTATATCCGTACTCAAAAACTAACGGATTGAAATTGCAGAGAAATTCGTACGAATGGTACATTCCCAAGGGAATCCTCAAGCGCAACTGGATGAACAAATATCTGAATGAGATACCGTCCCTCGTTGTGCTTTTTTACGATCTTGACTGGAACGACTTGTCATGGAACGAAAAGAAAATGGAGTGCGCCTCGCGTGTGCAGTCGTTGAGGTATTTGATGAGATAAACAAACTTTTATTGTATTTTTTTGGTATTTTTTACTATTTATTTCATGCGAGAAACAAACGTTTTTTTCCTTTCTTTCTATTTATTCGATGCGATAAACAAACTTTTTTTTCGTGTTTCTTTTGTATTTTTTCCTATTTATTTTATGTGATAAACAAACATTGTTTTATTTTTTATTTTTTCTTATTTATTTGATGCGATAAACGACCTTTTTTCCTATTTCTTTTGTATTTTTTTCCTATTTATTTGATGAGATAAACAAACTTGCTTTTCCTTTTTTTTTCTATTCATTTAATGCGATACACAAACTTTTTTCCTGTTTCTTTTGTATTTTTTCATATTTATTTGATGTGATAAACAAACTTTCCCTTTTTGTTTTTTTTTCTATCTATTTGATGCAGTAAACAAACTTTGTTTCCTTTTTTTTTGTCCAAGGGACATAAAGAATGCAGAAATTTGATTTATTTAATTTGCAGAGCTGCTCTCGAAGGACGAAGTACCAAGGTAGCCGTTGTTTTGATACAGAGAGTTCCTGCCCAACCGGGCTCAGAGGACGCGGTGGCTACGGAAAGAGCCACAGCCCTTTGCGGCGCTTGCGAACTTCCAGCCAAGTCGCTGTACTTGTTGCCTCACGGAGATCACCTGTTTGGATACACCACTAGGTAAAATAATCCTTACTCTCAATCCCTTAATCCCTTTTTAAAACAATTTCCTCTTCAGATTGGAGAACGCATTCTACGACCTTGCGCAAAGTTTCTATCATCACGAGTACAGAATAATCAAGGGACACAGGGATCAGCTGAACAAAACAGCTCATCAGTATCTTTTTGTCAGACATCAGTTTAAAATGGGTTTTCTCAATGAACTCCGGCAAGATCAGCACATGGCTCTTAAGTGAGTAGCTCGCGAATTCAAATTAATTCGAGCAATTCGAATTGTTCCCTGAAACAATGATGTCATTTTTTATGTGGCCAGGCACTACCAACAAGCTTACACAAACCTTTTGGAGATACGAATGGTGGACACGAATACCTTGGAGATAAAAACAGTGGCGAGTTTCATCAATTACAAGATCTGCAGAATAATGTTCAACTTGAATCAGCCGCGAGACGCGATATCTCAGTTCAGAGCCCACACGGACAGGTGAGTCGAGACTCTACTGAGCGAGGCAGGCGGAAAGAAAACCCCGAAAGAAACTTCTGTACATTCCCGGGATTTTTATTTCCGCTTTAGCTGTGAATTTTTTTTTTACAGGAATTTTTTTTTTCTGGTATTTCTGAGCGACGCTTCTTTAATTGCGTATTGCAATAAATGTTTTCTTTCAGATTCAAATCGCGGACTGGCTCGCCTGAGCTTATATTCGAACATCACGCCTGGATGTCCAATCAGTACTCCACCTTCGCCGAGCTATTCGACGAGGCTATAAGACTCGGACTGCCGGCCGTGCAAACGCAGCATCCCGGTTACTATTTTCAATTGGCCGCTCATCACGCCGGTCTGCGGCATTCGTCGTGCAAGGAACTTTGCAAAGTACGCGTAATCGAAATTCCAGTTTACGCTTCGCGACGATAATTCGCGGAATACCAGCGATTCGAGTAATGCGAACGATTGAAATACTTCAGAACGTCGTGAAGCCGGAGTCGGATCCTCTGGAGGACGAGGAGAAGCTCGAGTTCTACGGCCAGCGAGCGTGGAGACCGGGAAAATTGAGCGCCGAGCCGGCGGATACGGCGCGCGAGGCTGTCGCCATCCAGGCGCTTCAATACAGAGAGAAAACGAGTGTAAATCATTCCGTAAGTCTTTCAACGACAATAAAAAGTCGCGGCTGCAAATAATAATGAATTATGAATGAATGAAATAAGAATGAATCTTATTTGCGGCTGCAAATAAGAATGAATTATGAATGAATGAAATAAGAGTGAATCTTTTTTGCAGCTGCAAATAAGAATGAATCTTATTTGCGGCTGCAAATAAGAATGAATCTTATTTGCGGCTGCAAATAAGAATGAATTAAGAATGAATGACATAAGAATGAATCTTATTTGCGGCTGCAAATAAGAATTAAATATATGTGTCCACATATGCAATCTCCTTTTTGTTGTTAGACTATCGTAATAGGCTTACTGGGTAATGCAATATCGCAATTCAAAATATATCGCTGCCCACGAATGCGCAGACTTCTCGGTACGTTGATTGACTCATTTCCACAGTTTCGGTTAAACGCGAGTCACTCATGCGACTTTTGTGTTTCTGTTCAGCTGTACAAATGGCGGAGGAATATTACAACTCCAGGGACTACGGAAAAGTTCTAACGTAAGTATTCCTTTCGACGATTAAGTATTCTCGAATAATGTACCTTATCGCCTTATGTTAGATTATTGATGCACATGCTCTGGGAATATCGGGGCGAACGCTGGCCCGTTTTGCTCACCGACATTATAAAAAATGCACTGCGCGCGGCTTACCTCGCAACGAGCATCCAGGATTACCTCACGCTGGCTCTCGAGGCTCTGGGACCTTCGACGGCCTTTCCAGTGGAGCATGAAGACGCCATACATGCTAATATATTCAATATACTGGATGTAAGCCAATGTTCAGTCGTTAAGGATGCAGGAGCGCGGAGTATTCAATTCGCATAAATTCGAGAGAATTGCAAACACTTCTCGATCGTCTGTAAATCGGATAAAGATTCATGCACACTGAAGGTACTGAAAAGATTAATTTTGCACAAGTATAATTCTAAAATCTTATTAACAGTTTGATTAAAAAAAAATGGTTTAACAAATATTTCGGTGACCCAAGTTTTCTTTTGCATGAAAATGATTCCTTCATTTTTCTGTATACGTATGAATTTTTTCAGATTTTTATCTAATCTTTGAAACTTGTAGATATTTTCCATACAAAAAAACACAAATTTCAAAGATTAGATACAAACCTGAAAAAATCCATACGTATACAGAAACATGAAGGAATCATTTTCATGAAAAAAAAAATTGGGTCACCGAAATATTTGTTAAACAATTTTTTTAATCATTTTGCTAATAACATTTTGGAATTATTATTATGCAAAATGTATCTTTTCAGTATCTTTAGTGTGCATGCATTTTTTCAGATTTTCAGACCATCGAGAAGTGTTTGCAATTCTCTCACACTATTCTCGAATTTATGCGAATTGAATACTCCGCGTTCCTACATCCTTAAACACAACGCAAATGTATTTTGTTGTAAAATTTAACCGAATAATGGCGTGATGGCTCGTTCCACAGAAAAAAGCGCCACACCCCGAGCCAGATCTTCCAGACGACGACGCCAGAGCCTCCGCTGCCGAAAAATGGACCTCCGAACTCGGTCGTTCCGAGCCCTTCGTTTTCACCATAGACGATAGCAGCCTGGTCTCGTTTATCCAAGTAAAGGCTCAGTTCGAGAACGCGAAATTTCTCGTCGGCTCCCCCGTGAGAATTCTAGTATTTATCAGGTAAGAAAGGACACATTTTTTGAGTTCCACGTTCGTCGTAAATATGATTAACAATTGTAATTTCACTGTCAAGGAACCTGTACAGAGGGCCCATAGAATATTCCAAGCTGATGTTAACGGTGAGCAGTCCAGGTAGCAACATCGATATCCCAGCGATAGCGGACAAATCCGAAGAAAATCGTGACTCGCTTTTCTTTCGTCCTAGCGAAACGAAGAGATTTGTCTGTGAGTTCGTTGCTCCTCGTCAGGCCAATCCCACGGATATCCACATCAGCGCTGTTTCTCTTTATTTGGGAAACGAGACAAAGTGCTGCGTTATTATACGATTTTCTACAGCTACGGGCGAAACGACGGTCTTCGATCGTCTCTATCCAGAGATACAACAATTGCGGTAAGTTAAGGAAAAAATTAACAAGAGGCGTTTTTTTTTGCGGAAAGACTGAAAAATTCCCTATTTCAGTGGAGGAAGTTTCGACGCTATACGACCGTTGACTACGGCTCAAATAGTCCACGTGGAATCGAGAGTAAACGTTCGCGTGGAGTCTCAAGCACCGGCACTGATAGGCGAATGGTTGCCGGTCAAACTCTTCGTGTCGACGAAAGACGACATTAGCGACGTAGCTTTGACAATGAAAATAGGAACCGACGGAAGCGGCAGCACCGGAATGAACGGCGGTGGAATCAGCGGCGCGGGCAACGATCAGACGAGTGAGAAAAATCACTAGAAAATGTAGAGTCGCGTTGAGGTAGGAAATAAAGTTGATTTTTTCTTGTAAAGCAGCGGAACTAAGCCTGACGATGGACACGAGAGAAACGTCGGTGACGATGCAACTCGGTGATGTCTTGGCGAGGGACGAAGCTACGCCTTGCGAACGCATTGTCTACGTGAGATCGCATCAAATCGGCGACAGGCAACTTCTTATAAAAGTAATGTTTTGCCAACAAAGCTATTTTTACTCCTTGCTAATAGTTCAAAAGAAAAAGATATAAACAACATTGTGTGTCTACGACAAAATTAAGGTAGTCCTTTCGTTAGTATTCATTTCGCATAAATTCGAGCAAATGTTAGAGAGAATTGCAAACACATCTCAATGGTATAAAAATCTGGAATTCATACGTGAATACGTAAAATCTGAAATAATTTCAAATTTGTATAATAATAAATCAGATTTTTGTATAGTAATAAATCAGATTTTTATACCATTGAGAAATGTTTGCAATTCTCTCTGACTTTTGCTCGAATTTATGCGAAATCAATACTGACGAAAGGACTACCTTAATCACGACATCATCGTTCCGTCTTTCACATACGAAAATGTCTCTTTTCCTGCTCTCAGATCGACTACACAAAACCCGATCAGCTGAAAGGCTCGACGGAATTTACACACGTTTTGCCTGTTGTCATACCCTTCGAGATAACGACGCAATTCTACACAACGCAATTCGAGCCACTGACGAAAGGCTTCATCGACGATCCCTTTATAATGATGCCTCACATCGCATGCACCTCACCGTGGCCGATAGACATCCTCGAGACGTCGATCGAGCTCGTGAGTAAAGGAAAAGTGGCATAATTGACTACGGCGAGTTTATCGAATTCCTCCCAGTAAACACAAAAATCGGTTTCGTTGCTGCTCAATTACAATTTTCTACTTAGCAATGTAACTGTTACATAACAGTTACGTTGACTACAGCGAGTTCGACGAATTCCTCCCAGTAAACACAAAAATCGGTTTCGTTGCTGCTCAATTACAATTTCCTACTCAGCAATGTAACTGTTACATAAAAGTTACGTTGCTGAGTAGGGAATTGCAGGAATCGGTTTTGATTCTTGCAATTCCCAATTACAATTCTTGCAATTCTTGCAATTCGATTCTAACAATTCTGTTATGTAACAGTTTCATAACATTTGTAATTGAGCAGCAGCGAAACCGATTCTTGTGTTTACTGGGCTCGTGCCGCCGTAAAATACACTTTTGTCGTTCAGGGAAACTCGATCGAGAGGCGAGACCAAGAGCCGCAAAAGAGCATCGTAGCAGGCACGAGGCTGCAAGAGGGCGAATCAGCGACCGACGCTTACTGCGTCGTTCCGAAAATCGGTAGCGAGCAACCAACCACCACTGGACTTTACACGATTCGTTGGAAAAGGTGAGTGATCGAATTAAATACTTTCAGTGTGTTCGGAACATTCACTATTTATTGTTTGTATTGCGCAGAGCGAATTGCGCCGATGCCATCGAAACGAGTAGTAGCGTTAATTTATCGCCCTTGTGGGTGGAAGACGCAGTGGTCGGTCTGGAAGCCAAACTCCCGGCGTACGGCTGGGTCCGAACGCCTCTCTACGTCTCGTATTTTATCAGAAATCATTCCTCTCAACTGTTTACACTACGATTGACGATGGAGGCGAGCGACGCTTTCATGTTTGGCGGACAGAAACAGGTAACACAGTTATTTTCTTGACGCCCTCGCGAGATGAAATACTCGTTCGCTTTGCGGATTTCATAATTTTTCACGTCGCCAGGTTGACGTTTGCTTGCGGCCGAATAACGAGAAAAAGGTCGAGTGGATTCTGCGTCCTCTGGTTGCGGGATTCGTCGCTCTCCCAACTTTATCTCTGGCCGTGCCCCTCGGTAATTAATTCGATTCAATCTTAATCCCTGATCCCATTTACAGGTTTTTCTTTTTTGTATTTACCACTAATCATTGCCAGAAAAATTAGTTTTTATTCGAATAAACATTCTGATCCGCTGTTCCCTCCGCAGACGAGGAGCACAAAGTGAATAAGAGCAGACTGGCTGAAATACTGGACCGATCTCTGCCAACTCACATTTACATAATGGTGAGATAATGCAAATAATATATCGCGTTACTGAAGGCCATTGGGCTTATCCGTCAAAAAACCGAGTAAAGTGGCAAAAGGGCCTATATAACTATAGGCAGAGAAAAGGCATAAAGACGTATTTGTAAGGCATAGCGTATGGACCAGAAAAAATACCTAAATTCCATAGGGTTTATGGACCAGACAAAAGAAGACCTAAATGCCACAGGGCGTAGGAGATACGCCCTTGTGCCTTTTCTTAATTTTTAATATTTCCTAATTTTCTTAATTTTTAAATTTTGAGAAAATTAAGAAAAATTAATGTTAAAATCTTAATTCAAATGAATCTTAATAAATCATAATTTAAATAAATCTTAATAAATCTTAATAAACCTTAATTTAAATAAATATTAATCTTAATTTTTTAATTTTACATGGAGTTGCATACAGATACGCCCTTACGGCCTTTAAATTCTCAAAGGGCGTAACTTGGCGAATAAGCCCAATGGCCTTTAGTAACGCGATATATCGACGTTCCGACAGCTCAAGATTATCGGGATCGAGACAACGTTGTTGCATTTATTTTTCAGCCGGAACGGCAGACCGACGAGACGTGAAACCGGCGATACAGTAATGTTGCGGTAAACGAGACGAAGAAACAATGAATATTATTTATTTGTCATCCGCGTTGAAGTTGTATTACCACCGGGCGTCGATTGCCCGCATCGAGCTCCGTTAATTATACTATATTTCCTGTTTAAAACGATTTTTCATCCTGTCCCGTAGCTCGATTAATTTACCAACTTGAGGCATTTCAATCCCTTTGATTCCTCGCGTTTGCGGCTCGCGAACCGCCGAGCATCTGGCGTCGTTGTAACACGGGTTGTCTTCGTGCGCCAACGTTCAGCTGGCGCGCAATCAGCGACGCCGACACGGCGATCGATCGCGTGAGTCGCACAGCCTTTCCTTCCTGTTTACCTCCACCGCAGGTGCAACTTAGCCGAGGCGCTGAGTTTCGGAGCGGCGTCGTTGAACATTTTTTTCAAAAATGCATTGGAAAGATCCCTGCATACGCGACGCATTGCGGAAATACGAGCTTCAAGAGCGCAACCTGCAAGAGGAAATATTCGCATGGTATTTTTTGTTTATTTGTCCTTTGCTTCTCCCTGAAATAGAGTCGATAAACTTGTGAATTCATCGAGTCTCGTTCTGTGTTCGCAGTGAGAGCAAACGGCTGCAGATTGAGTACGAACGAAGTAATAAAACGTTTACTCACAAAACGTCGAGTCTTTTGATCAACAAGGAAAACGGCCGGCTGCGAAATCAAAATCTATTGAAGGTATGACTTATACATTGACTAATGAATTTATGTGGAGTATTCTAATTTTTATTGTGTTTGTTGTGTACTGAAATGATGTACTTTTAGATTTACGATGTGTGGCCTATTGTGTCTATATTTAAGGTAGTCCATTGTGGTACAGTAGATACCTGCATGAAATTCAGTCCAAATTTGGAGTATCTTGATGGAAGAAAAATCTGAAAAAAATCGAGCATATAAAAGGTGCTTCAAACATTAATTCTGCATAATGAAAATTACAAAATGTTATAAACAAATTAATGAAAAAATATATTGTAGACTTTTTTCTTCATGAACATAATTTATTAATTTTTCTGAATACGTATGATTTTTTCCAGATTTTTATGTAAATTTAATAAAATGGGGTTCTTACATATTTTTACACCCACCCATTACACTCAAGAAGTTTCCGGACGATTGATCGAGTAAATTCGCAAACACAGCTTAAACATTTTGAATAAACTTAATTCTTTAAAATTACATAAAATTCTGAAAAAATTCATACGGGTTCTGAAAAATCAATAAATTGTTTTCATGAAGAAAAAAAGTTGAGTTAATGGGTAATTTGTTGAACGATTTTTTTTCACTAATTTCTTTAACATTTTGTAATTATTAATATGCAGGATTAATCTTTGAAGCGCCTTTTATATGCGCGATATTTTTCAGATTTTTCTTCCATCAAGATACTCAACATTTTGACTGAATTTCACGCAGGTTTCTACTGCTCCACGAAAGGACAACCTCAAATTTTCTGTTTTGTATGGAAATGATTTTATGGAATTTTCATACTTGTTGCCAGGACTTGGAGCAAGCAAAGGCTCGTCTGCGAACAACAGCTTCGTTCACGCCAACCGACCGCGAGCTCGACGATCGCTCGCTCATTTACAAACGTTCGCTGGCGATAAAGAGCCCGGACGATGACGCTTGACGTGAATAAGACATGCGGCCGCTCGCACCTCCACGATGTCCGTATTCCACGTGTCGCCGTGGCTCTCCGAGCGAAAAATCTCTCGACCTGATAACTCGAGCCGAACGAACAAACTCTTGTTGAATATCAAGTTTGTTGATCGTAAGGATCGATCCATCAGATCGACAGTCGCTTCGAAACTGCCGAATATTCGACATCGCGCCCGCTTCAGCACCAACAGGATGAGTCAAACTCTGCGAAACAACTTTTAAGAAAATTGTTAATTTATTCGCGAACGCGCCGCGAGGCCTGATAAGCGACCAGTCGGTCTGCACAGTACAGTGAGCATTTTTTCAGTTCTATTTAATTTTTTTTTCTTTTTCTTAAGAATATCTCACACGTTTTTAAGTAAAAAAAATTCGATTCGTTTCGAATTTCTGTAATTACCGATAAGAGAAAAATTTGAGAATACCAAGATCGGTGTTATTTAATAGAAAAAAAAAGTTACACGACGTTATATACAAAAAATGTAATAATTGTTGTAATTCATAGCGCAGAAGAACAAAATAGCCGAACTTACCGAAGTCGTCGCGAAACCATCGGGCGTCCTCGTAGGAAGTATAAGTTATGGAAATTCGGGGGAAATAATAAGAAAAAATGTAGACGTAGACGTGCGAAAGATAGGCCGGGAGCAGCGCGAGCTCGTAGCCCGGCTGTGCAAATGACCCGAGAATTCATTCGCTTGTGAGTTCGCGAGTCGAGTGAGCCACTGTAATTACCTCGACGAACGTCGCGAGCGTGGCTTCGCGCTTCGTGTTCCTTCGATAGGGTGCCACGTTTTAGCTGGTATTCCCGATAACGAAAGCGCTAGATATTGTTTTAGAGCTCGCAAAAACGCTCGCACAGTTTGCGTTGCTTCGCTGCTGCACGGATAGCCGCGACGAATCGCATGAGGACACGATTTAATAACTCCCGTCGTATTTACGTTGTATTATTTCTCATTTTAAAATTTTTTTTTTTTATAAATTCGTTCCTCACTGTTCGCTGTTTTCCGAACAACTGAGAGGGCTCAGGAAGACGAGCCCCTCGCCAAGTGCCGTCGACTCTAATCAGCCGGATCTCTCACTCTTTTTCTTTTTTTTTCGTTACCTGATGCAAGTCAAGTCTTCCTGACGCCTTTTTCATTGCCTTCATTTTCATTAAACGCATTTTTATAAACGTGTCGCACACACATCGTATATCAGCTGATCAAACAAAATACCACCGCGGAAAGAGAGAGAGAGAAAGAGAGAGAGAGAAAACGACTAGCGGTCGTTATTTTTCGTCATTCTCGTCAGCCGAAAAACATCTGAGTAAACAGAGGCTTCACAAATATTCGTTGATTAGCGCTGCCTGAGGAATTTAGTTCTCGGCGACGCTTCTTTGACGAAACATCGTACTTGGTTTTTTTCTTTTTCTTCTACTTCGATTCGTAGATTGTTCGTCATAGAAAAGAGGGTCGCGTCGCCGGGCACGAAATATCGTGAGCTTCCTACACGCTCGAGGTTCCTCGGGAGGTGGCGGGAGACGGCGGGAGAAAAAAGTAGGCATAGGCTGATAGCCAATATCTTTATTTCCAAGCGGTTTTATCGCTTCCTACGTTGCATAAGTGCACAACCGGTATGTGTTTTATTTTTTTTTTTTTTTCACTTCGTTTATTTTTTTTTTTTCTTTTCTTACAAGCTGGCGGATGAACGAAAATGCATTATCTTGAACGTGCAAGCGTAATCTGTGAGCGACTGAATCATACCGGACGTCGTGCGAAATAATCGGCGGTCGCCGAGTGTCCAATCGAAGGATCTTTCGATCGATCTCTTCTCGTTCGTATTTATACTAATTTGATCAAGTATCTGTTGCGTCTATGTCATTCATACAATAAATATAATCTTTTAACTACGCTCCGTGCTCTTTCTCGAGACAGCGAGAAAGAGGGAAACTACTAACGCACCTTGCGGAATAAAGTAACTCCCTAACAGTGTTGTAAGTCCCCATTACTTTAAGAATTCAAGTTTTCACAACAGTTTATTTTCCAGTTACGATTTTGTAACAATTATAAAATGACATGTGGACTTTGATATGAACGTTGATTTTGTATTAATTATAAAATGATATGTGATCTTTTCAATAGAAGAAAGAAAAAGCGAATTTTTTATTAAATTTTGGGACATTAACAGTATTTCTCCATTTTTTCAATAGGATTACCATGAAGTTTTGTGGGAATTTAATATTTCTTGCTTCTATTTAAAAGTTTACATATCATATTATAATCATTGCGAGTTATTATTATCAAAACATAATTACAAAGCCAATCGTGCCATCAATTTTATTTCTATAAAAAATAGGGATTTACAACTCTGCTCCCTAATATTCGTTGTGCAGAGACGCGAGCTCGCGCGGAAGAGGTGAAGCATCGTTGTCATTTATTCTCGGGAATTGCACCACAGACGGAGATTTGCAAGTCACGAATTTACTGTTACTTATCGATTGCCCAAGGAAGCATTCGCGCACCGCGCGCGTCTTCTTTTTTTTTAATCCCAATAATGATTAACATATAATAAATACGACTATTATCGCAGGCTCGCAGCAACATGGAATGCGATAACCGCGGCACCGAACAGCCAGCAAATTGGACGAAATTTCGCGTGTCCTAAGAGTACGACGAATTACGTGCCTAAAAATGCTACGATTATGGGCGCGACCCTCTCAGGGTCGTTCAGATGAACGTGATGCGTTCCCTGAACCTCGTGGTACTCGAAGCGACTCGCCGACTCCTTGATCTTGTCGAGAACCAGCTGATAATTCTCAGGGTGGTCGAACTTCATGCCGGGTACAGCGCGGATGTTCAGATAAGAGCACTTTATTTGCTCCGCGTACGCCAGCACGAGATCCATCGACAGCATTCCCAGCATCGAGGTCTGAAATCGCAGATTCAATTTTCATCATACGTTTTCATGTTTATATTTATATTTATATTTATATTTATATTTATATTTATATTTACATTAATATTAATATTAATATTTATATTTATATCGAAACATATTTATTATGTACACTCATGTTTTTCGAAGCAATTCACAAATTGTAATCTACTATGTCAAGGAGCAATCCGTTAAGGGGGACTTCAACCCTGGAGCACCGTTTTTCATTTTATTTTTTGTGGGGAAACGAATAAATGTAAGCGATTGCGTTTTTTTCTACTTGTTATTTACGTTTTAAAGTATACAATGGATTTTTTTTAAGTTATAAATTGTCGACATCCCAGGTCCTCAAACACGGTCATCCAAAATAAATGGTTACCACTCTCCCGGCCACTGTAATTATGCGATCGGCCTGAAATTGCGCATACATACTCGAGAAACATGTTTTCATAGAATAACGGAGGTTTGTTTCGATTACTGCAAAATTAAGAAAATGGCGGCATTTAAACAAAAAAAATCGATTTTTCTCCTATGTTTTTCGTACAAAAACATTAATAAAAAAATCGACAAATTAAGTTATCGAAAAAAACCTTCGTCATTCCATGAAGACATGTTTCCCGAGTATGTATGCACAATTTCAGGCCGATCGCATAATTACAGTGGTCAGGAAACTGGTAGCGATTTATTTTGGATAACCGGGTTTGAGGACTTTGGACGCCAACAATTTTTAACATTAAAAATTCCATTGCATACTACAAAACGTAAATAACAAGTAGAAAAAAACCGCAGTCGTCTACTATTGTTCGTTTTCCCACGAAAAAATAAAATTAAAAATGGTGCTCCAAGGTAGAAGTCCCCCTTAAATAAATTACAATAACAATTATGTTTCAACGCAGAAAGTAAAATTATCCCGGGGAAAAAAAAGATAAAAAAAAAGGAAAAAGAAAAACGACGCTGTTACCTTCAATCGAGGATCGCGCGAGAAATAGTGTCGACCGGGCTTCTGTGCGGGTTGCATTCCTCGTCGCATCAGAATCTCCGCGCTCTCCCGCGTTATCGAGCCGGCGTACGCTTCCTCGACGATCTTTATCATCTCGTCGTAATCGTAACACGGCACATTGTCGAGGGTGAGATGTTCGTACTTGAGGAACCTGTCGATTTGGTCGCCGGTCGATGTCACCGTTTTAAGTACATTTCTCACGCTCGGGCTGGCTATGTCCAGACTTATCAGAGCCTCCACATCGTCCGGATACGTCGCCGCGTACAGAAATCCAATAGCTCCTCCGAGAGAGTGTCCAAGGATTTTTATCTACCAGCATCAAAGTGCAGTCATGACATCAAGAGGTTTTTTTTTCATCTTATTGTGTAGTAAAGTAACGCATCGAACTATTCACGCCCATGTTCGACACTACCAGGAAATAATCATTTTTTGGACTCTTGCGGCATAAACGTTGTTGCGACAAATCGAAAAAATATCGTAAGGCTGAAAATATTTTTGGCCTTAAAAAAATCGTTAAACTGTATCACAGGCGTAAATAATTTAATGTGGCAATAAAAGCAGAAGGCGAAAAAAACTACAGCAAGCGTGCTACACGGTGAAGACAAATCGTGGCTGGGTTCCTCTGTTTGCCTTTTACAACGTAGTCGTTTTTTCGTTGCCGTTTGTGTCGTTTGTTTTAGCCTTTGTTCCGTGTGTAAACCGCGGTAGATAATAAAAATAGTTCGAACGCTTTGCTTGTGTGTCCAGAGTGCGTTAATAGTGGAGCGATAGCGAACTCGTTTCAAGGATAAGTGTCCGTGCGCATCGTGGACTTCGGAGCTGCAGTTAAATAATATGGCATGCGCAAGCTGCCCCTGCAAATATTTTTTCCACGGATAGCGCAAAGTTAATGATATTCCCATTAACGATATTCTCGACAAAAATTATGTACCGAAGGAATTATATTTTTTTGACAATTATTTTATATCTCATAAGCAACTTAGATCGAGTCGCAAGTTATTCTTCAAAGAAGAATAATAATGAGCGATTTTCATTAGCATCGCGAATTCATTTCCGCTGTTATTATTTTTTTATACGGAAGCTTAGATCTGTCAGAATGTTAGCTAAATGATGAATCACAGTCAATCGGTCTTCTCATATCCAGTTCGTATTATTTTTCAACCCAATAACGCGTATCCGTGCGAATTTTCCGAGAGCCATGCATGCGATAAACTCCGCTAACCTTTGTCCATTTAAAATGCTTAAAGACTCTACGAAGCAACTGAATGCCGTCCCAATAAACATAATAGAATTGGCCCTTCGGTAGATGCGAAGAGAAGCCGTGCCCCGGCAAATCCAAGCAAAGAAACGACACTTCGATCGATATCGACGGCATCAGGGTGTCAAATGTTCCTGCGTTATCCTGACGACCGTGTAATGCAACTATCGGCTGAACGTTCCGCGGACCCCACCATTTGCCTGTTGGTCATTCACACAATAGTTTACACATTAGAATTCAGCACTAAATTCTCGATAACAGTTCAATAATAACGATAAACAGCAATGGAAATATTCAAATACTTCGGAAATCAACCAGTCCAATTTATTTTTGTAGTTAATTATTAAAAAAACGTTAAAGCTCTGCATCATTTATACAAGAAAATTAATTTATCTTAATTTAAATTTTGTATTTATTTTTAATTTTTTTATGATTTAATTTAGTAATTTAATTTAGTAAATTAATTGGAATTTGCCCATCTCCGATTATGAGATTAATTGCAATAATAGGAGGAGGGCTAATTTAATTTCGTGTGAAACAGAGGAACCCATACCCATAAATGCACTATAGCGTTAGCGACAAATATTACTTCCACCGGTAGTGCTGTAAAGAAAAGGAGCAGCAACAAACCATAGCATCCTGCAGCTGACCTACAGAACTCAATGCATTTCAGTAGTCGTTGAAGCAGGCAATAAATTAGCTCTCCGTAAAGTTTTCATAACTGGCCCACTGTACGCATTCCAATAAGCGAATAGTCACTGGCTGCTAACCTTCTTCCACTTGTAATGCTTTACGACTCTACGAAGGAGCACTAAGCCATCCCAAAAAACATAGTAGAAGTGACCTTCGGGCAGATGAGAGGACAGACCGTGACCAGGCAGGTCTATCGCTAGAAAGGCTATTTCGGAGGACACGAGCGGTGCAAGTTTATCAAACGTTCCGCCGTTATCCTGCCAGCCGTGCAAGCAGATCACCGGCTGCACTTCCTTCGGACCCCACCACTTTCCTGAATTATTCATCAAATACTATGGAAATCTAGCTTTTCCTTATTTTTCATGGCTACGGTTAATCAGTGTTATAAGTCCCCATTACTTCAAGAATTCAAGTTTACACAACAGTTCATTTTCTAATTACGATTTTATAACGACGACCTGCAGCGATTATAAAATAATATGTGAAATTTTGAATGGCCGCAAAAAAAACCGAATATTTCATTAAATTTTCGGAGAAATTGTGAGAAAGATGGACAAGCATAGTCCTACATTATTTTCGCAATGCATTAACAGTATTTCTCCATTTTTTCAACAAGATTACCAGGAAGATTTATGGGAAATTGATATTTCTTGCCTCTATTTAAAAGTTCACACATCGTGTTATAATCATTACAAGTTCTTATTAGAAAACCATAATTACAAAGCCAATTTTACCATCAATTTTATTTCCATAAAAATGAGGGATTTAGAACTCTGCGGTTAATATCAGTAAGGCGAGGTAAAACCTATTCAGTCGGTAATAAAAACTGTAAATAATTATTCCGACGATACTTAACGTTTCCGGAAAAACGAAAAGTTTTAGGTAATTTCTGATTCAATTTTGCCTGATGTAAAACTTTTATTTTTCCAGGCATGTATCTAGTTTTCGTGTACTGTTGTTCCAAAAATTATTTTCTATCTCTCCCGCTCTCATGGCCGTTTTGCCTCGTCTTAAGTCAAGCGAAATGGTATTATCAAAATTAACGATTATAAAATTCATCAATTTAAGGTAATACGAGCGGTACAGTCCCGCCAAACGTGAGGTTCAGAGAATAATTCGAACACTTCTAAAGCAGATAAAAATCTTTAAAAAAAGCACGTTGAAGGTACCGAAAAGATTGATTTTGCATAATAATAATTCCGAAATGTAAACAAATAAATGTAAAAATGAATTGTTTAATAATTTACCTGGTAACCCAACTTTTTTTTTTAATGAAAGTTATTCATTCATTTTTTGTAATATGTATGCATTTTTTCATAATTTTCAAGTAAAATGAGGAGGGAAAAACGCATTTAAAAAAATGTAGACAAAATTCTGAAAAAATTCATACGTATTCAGAAAATTGAATGAATAATTTCCATCAGAAAAAAAATTGAGTTGCCGAGTAAATTGTTAAACAAGTCATTTTTTCATTAATCTATTAACAACATTTTGAAATTATTATGCAAAATAAATCTTTTTAGCACCTTCAACGTGCGTGTTTTTTTTTTCTTCAGATTTTTATCCCATCAAGAAGTGTTTGAATTATTTTTTGAAACTCACGTTTACCGTGACTGTACCGCTCGTACTACCTCAATCGATAGAAAATAAATTAAATAATTTTTTTTTGCCTGACTACACAAGCTACTATAGAGTATAGCTATGGATTACAGTCACTGACCAGAAACATGTCCCCAGGGCACTGGAATCTGGATATCCTCGGCTTCTGCAATAAGGCTCACGTAAAATTGACAGTCGTTGCATCAAGCACTGATAAAGCCTGCGCATCATACACACGTTAGCAATTATAATTTCCAAGGATAAGGTAATTGCGTGAAATCACAGATACCTGGTGTTCCAACGCCGTTCTTCGTACTCGCGCGACGACCGCCGCCGCCGCTGCTGCTGCTGTCCGCTGCCATCCTCACGACTTCGTATTCCCGTCGTACGCACCCAGCTCGCGAGTATCAAGTCTCTCCGGGTTTTTTTCCGGGTAAAATACCTCGTCGCTCCAACGCTCGTTGCCGCGATAAACTGCAACGATAAACCAGAAGACAAGAAATGAGAGGGTGAAAAAAACGAAAGTTGCTTAATCATCCGAGTTAGTTGATACTGCCGATCCAAAGTCCCGTCGAATCGCTCGACGTTTGTATATTTCGAAGGAAGAAAAACGTAAATAAAAACGCCGTTTATCGCATTTCTTCGATTGTCGCGGGCGGAACGCGTCGCGCTTTACCTGAAAAACTCGTTGCGCAATTGTAGGCAATTTTCCGCGACGACGCGACGATCTATTTGCGATTCACAACTCGCACTTTCTTACCTATCAAGCGGGAAGGAAAAACCTTCGACTCTGGGAAGCAGACGAACGTCACAACTGCTGCTGCTGCTGCTGCTGCTGCGAGGCCACTGAACGACCGCTTATTACTTAGTAATACAATGACGTTTCGATTTTTCCGCGTTTTATGAATGAAACACCCGACGATTCACGAATGAGAGTTGAGTGCCACGCGACAGGAGACGCAGGGTGACTAGCTTGACCCGGGAAAACCGACTTTTCCACCTCTAATTGGCCGGTGATCGGGAAATAACAAAAACAACCGTCGAAGGCGTGGTTTGAGGTTAGGACGGTTTTCGCGCGTTCGATCTGTCAATTTGAGGCAAAAATATGGACACGGAGACGTCGAAGGAGAAGATAATCAAGAGCGTTCTTCACACTGGAACGAAAACTGTCGAGTTTACACCGGGAACGAAAGTAAATAAACAATAAGCGATGTACTTGGGTGTCGAGGCTCAGTGTTTACGATTGATGGTTTTCAGTCAGTCAGAATAATTGCGATCTTTTTGGTCGTATCACAAATATTTTTTATACAGGGTGATCCAGAATCCCCGCAGCAAACGAGCCCCGGTAGTCCGAAATGGTTTCAGGAACGCGTGTGCAAAATTTAAGATTTTTACTTCCAGTAGTTTTTGAATGAGAGCCAACCAGAAAACTTGCCCTTAACTTACTCTCAACATGCTCTTAACTTAGGCTCAACTTGAGTATGAATTAAGTGAACGCCGTGTCTAGCATCACATGAACATGACTTTTGTGTCACTATTAACGTCACACAAATGCCGTGTGACTTATTTTTTCATTAAAGTCACACAAAATTGTTGTGACTTATAGTTACTTGCAAAAGTCACACTAAATTGACATGACTAATAATTATTCACAAGAATCACGCTCATTGATGAAAAACTTATTAAAGCAGAAATGTTACACTTTAGTAAGGAATTGTAATGGTTTTCTCTTTAAAAACACTACATACAGTATTAAAGCAGACATTTTTTACTTTAGTAAGGATTTTTAACAGGTTTTTCTTTTTAAAACATTATATATATACATATAATACTAATGAGCATACTAGTGAGCATATATACTAGTAATGCAGTAGTGAGAATGGTATATACATATACTAGTGAGCATATATATACATATAATACTAGTGAAAAATTAACGTTGTAGGTGTTGTTTCACTTCCGAACAACAAAATGCGATGTCGACAGGACGGTCATAGACGACAGCAGAAAAATGGCGAAGCCCATGGAGCTGGTACTGGGTAAACAGTTTAAGCTCGAAGTCTGGGAAGCCATAGTACAAAAAATGGCTCTGAACGAAATTGCCAAGTTCCATGTGAATAAAGGCGTAAGTTTGGGCTTCTTATGTCTATAAACGGAATAGGTACAACAGTCTTATGGTATTTAATGTCATAGCTAGTCGCTGCATATCCTTTCGTGTCGAAAACGCTGCGGGAAGTTGGAAAACCTGCGTCCGAAAAGCGTAACAGACATTGCTGCGGCGTGACTCTTCAGAATGAAGGGATTGGCTATGAGGACTTGAATGAGTTGATCAGGAATCCACAAGATCTCGAATTTACAATTGGTTAATTAATCGTTCATTAATTTACTTACTCATTGATTGATTATTTGAATTTTGTAATTACTATTACATTTATTTAATTTTGTTTGTATTAAATATATACATATTTTTTTTATATATATATATTTTATTTTATTTTCTTTTTTCTTTTTTTGCAGAATTGCTACAAGTCGTTCCCCCTACGGAATACGCTAAAGAATCATGGCAAATGACCGAGGCTGAAAAGTTAGACAGCATTCCTAGCCTTAGAGAAAAAGGCAACAAATTGTTCAAGGAAAAAGATTACAAATCTGCTTCAGAGACGTATGCCTCGGCGATCGGGATATTGGAGCAGCTGATGCTCGCGTAAGTTTTGTAAATGTCGGAGAGCTCGCCGCTCTTTTTACTCACAAATTATTGCGGAGTTGACTGCTCGCAGGGAGAAACCCAACGACGAGGAATGGCTGGCACTGAACACCATGAAATTGCCGCTGCTCCTTAATTATGCACAATGCAAATTAGTAGAAAAGGAATATTATGCCGTGATAGAGCACTGTACAACTGTACTCAAAAGTGATCCAGGTACGAATCTGTTACGTGTTGAAGGTTTCGCGGGTTTAAGGTAGTATAAGCGCCTAAGCTTACGTCGCATAAGTTCGAACGTGAATGAGACAGAATGACGAACAGTGCTCGATGAGATAAAAATCTGAAAAAATCAAGCATATGAAAGGTGATGAAAAGATTATTTTGGCAAGATACTAAGCGAAAAATGTTATTAACAAATTACTGAAATAAATAATTGTTCCACAAATTACCCGGTAAACTAATCTTTTTTTGTCACGAAAATGATTTATTGATTTTTCTGAATACGTATGAATTTTTTCAGAATTTTGACTGATTTTTAATTTTAACATGAAAAAAAAACGCAATTTTCAAACATCACACAAAATTTTGAAAAAATTCATACGTGTTCATAAAAATAATCAAACCATTTTTATAACAAAAAAATAGGTTACCGGGTTATTTGTTGAACAATTATTTATTTCAGTAATTTGTTAATAACATTTTTCAATTATTATTATCCAAAAATAATCTTTTCAGCGCCTTCTATATGCTTGATTTTTTCACATTTTTATCTCATCGAGAACTGTTCGTAATTCTGTCTCATTGTCGCTCGAAATTATACGACGTTAGGTGTAGCGCTCATACTACCTTAAGCTTCTACACTAGTCAAATCAGTGTTTAATACTTTTAAATCATGCCCAGATAACGTAAAAGCGCTGTACCGGCGAGGCAAAGCGCACATAGGAGCGTGGAACGAGGCAGAAGCTAGCAGAGATCTCAAGAGAGCGGCCGAACTTGATGCGTCGTTAAAAACCGTCGTGGAAAAAGAATTGCAAGCGTTCGCGCTAGCGATCAAGGAGAAAGAGAGCAAACAGAAAAAAACTCTGTCCCAAATGTTCTCATAAAAAACCAAATCATTGCTATCTGAGAGAGAAATTTCTATTTATCCCTCTATTTAAGTCCAGATATTAATATATGCACACAGCCACTCGTGGCCTCTCACAGCCAGAAGGTTTAATACTTAATTATTATTTCGATTACTTAATTATTTGCCGATAATAACGATAATAAAGTAGCATTTAATTCCGATAAGAGTTGAACTTTTTTCGGCTATAGATGTCGCTACCTCCAGAGGCCGAAAACCTAACCACGAAAAATCGCAAAAGATATTTTTTTCCTTAGTCTCTTGGCGAAATTACGCAAAACGAAATAATTCAAGCATCTTCCAGCAAAAAAAAATATCAACTTTTCGCAAAGTCGAAGATCCGACTCGTCGAATTAATCAGTACAAAAATGCCGGAGTTCAGAGTTTAAACGAGGCTACGATTGCGATAAAGAATTATTGTTGAATCGATTATCAACAGTGTGCGCAGTTTTTACAATTCGCAACAGTATGTACAGGTGAATGCCCTGAAGAAGAGGCAAAAGTTCGCCACCATGCAGAGCCCAATTGTGAGGGTCTCTCGTAAGTTGTCTAATATGGGAGGAAGATGCGGCCGGCGAGTAGTTATCACGGGCATGGGAATCGTTTCGCCTCTGGGTGTCGGTACGAAACACGCGTGGGACGCTCTACTTGCCGGGAAATGCGGTATAACGAAACTCGAGGGCGCGGAGTACGAAAAATTGCCATGTAGAATAGGTAAGAGTTATCAATTCTCTGCCCCGTCTGTATCACCCTTAAAAGTGGATAAATTCTACGTAAACACGAAATTCACCATTACAACCCGTTTGAATTAAGGGTTGTAATTGTAATTGTAATGGTAATTGCAAAAAAATAATTTTCAATTTATTTTTTTGTGGGGAAACGAATAAATGTAGAAGACTCTGGTTTTTATCTATTTGTTATTTACGTTTTAAAGTATACAATGGCATTTTTTATTTTACTTTAAAACGCAAATAACAAATTGAAGAAAACCGGAGTCATCTACATTTATTCGTTACCCACAAAAACATAAAATGTGAGCACTTGAAAATATGGTGCTCCAGGGTAGAAGTCTTAAGGGCATGTGAAATACCGACTGCGGTAATAAAAACTGTGATGAACGTTTTTTTACGCATATTCACATTTACAGCTAAAAGAAGAAATTCATTCCCTGCACTAGTGAAATCCGCAGGGAATGAATTTCTTCTTTTAGCTGTAAATGTGAATATGCGTAAAAAAACGTTCATTACAGTTTTTGATACCGACTGGGCTCGACGTGGATGTTTCACATCGCCTTAAAGAAAAATATGTAATGTTGTTTGTAAACAGCTGCACCAGTGCCAAAAGGAAGCTCCCCGGGCGAATTGGACATAGAGTCGAAATTCTCGAAGAGCGATCTTCGAACGATGTGTCCCGCCACGGCTTACGCGCTGGTAGCAGTGGAAGAGGCGTTGAACGACGCTGGATGGAAGCCGGAGCGAGAATCGGACAAGCAGGACACGGGGGTGGCTGTCGGCATCGGGATGATCGACCTGGTGGACGTGTGCGCGACGTACGAGGCTCTCAAGAAGGGCTACAGCAAAGTCAGTCCCTACTTTGTGCCCAGAATACTCCCGAATATGGCTGCCGGGCAAATAAGTATAAAGTACGGATTTCGCGGGCCGAATCACTCGGTGTCGACCGCCTGCGCAACAGGTGCTCACGCGATTGGTAAGCAGGCGTTCAAGTACCCCGGATTGCGTTGATTTAAAAGGCGATATGGTTAATTCGGTGAAAAAAAGACACTTTTTAAAAAATGTTGTTACAAGATATGGGCAATGAATTTTCAATTCAATGATTACAGTATTGTAGAATAACATTTCGAGAATATTTTCTGAAAATTTCAGCGGAAAATATTAAACACTAAGCCGTTGGCAAAAAATCTCTGGAGACGACTCCAAAAAAAGTTCTTTTGCGGTGATGGTTGCAACTCATCACTCGATCATCTGATATCGAAAAATCAAATTGATTTTATTAGCTTATGAGTTTCCCCAGGTAACGCTGTCGAGTTTTTATTATTATTTTTCAATTTTTGGTAACACTGGAAAGTAAAAAACGCGATTTTCGTTTAAAAAATCGGTAAATTGTTATTGTAAAATAAAAAATAACAACAAATAAAAAAATTCGTCAGCGTTACCTCATGAATTATACAGAGAAAGAGTGCACCAAGTTTGAAAAGGATCGGTGCAATAAATTTTAAACCACAGCCGTCACAGATTTTGAAAACGTGAAGTGTGGGAAAATCGCTTTAAAGAGAATACTTAAATACGGAGCGACTCAGTCTCGGATGTTTAAAATTCCACATCTCCGTTAGTTTTGCTCCAATTGCTCCAAAAATTTCATACAACATTCTTGAGATGTTGTGCATTAATAAAATAAAATAAAAAATGAAAAAAGAAAGATTCAAGACCCCCCTAATCTTGCTCGACAAATCCGAAGCTTCAGTCGTTCGTGCGACCGATAAATATTCCCATTATTTGCAGGTGACGCTTTTCGCTTCGTCCGGGGCGGCGAGACGAGCGTGATGGTCTGCGGGGGCGCGGAATCCTGCATCAGCCCTCTGGCGATCGCGGCGTTCTGCCGACTGCGAGCTCTGAGCACCACGAGAAACGACAATCCACGCGAAGCGTCGCGACCGTTCGACAAGCATCGCGACGGTTTCGTGATGGGCGAGGGTTCGGCTATATTGGTTCTCGAGGAGCTCGAGCACGCTCTGCGCCGAGACGCGACGATCTACGCGGAGGTTTTGGGCTACGGATTGTCGGGCGACGCGGCCCACCTGACCGCGCCGAGCGAGGACGGCACCGGCGCGATTCTCGCTATGGACAGAGCGCTGAAAGACGCGGGGATCGAGAGCTCGGAAGTGAGCTACGTGAACGCGCACGCGACGTCGACGCCTCTCGGCGACGCCGTGGAGTTGAGGGCCGTTGAGTCGGTTTTCGGCGAGCACAGCAAAAACGTGATGGTCTCGAGTACGAAAGGAGCTCACGGGCATCTCCTCGGAGCCGCTGGAAACCTCGAGGCCGCTTTCACCGCTCTGGCGATCAAAAACGAAATCATTCCGCCTACTCTAAATCTTCACAGCTTGGATCACGAGGGGCCTCTGAAATTCGTGCCGAACGTAATGAAACAGTGGATAACGGACGATCGCAGACGGGTGGCTCTCAAGAACGCGTTCGGCTTCGGTGGAACGAACGCGTCGCTCTGTCTCGCGCAATTTGTACGATGAACGCACTGATGAGGGAGAAAAATGATGGATCTACCGAAGGAAACAGCCAATGCGGAATAAATTCCATTGGACAAACAGCAGATTGTCGAGATAAGGTAAAGGTACCGGTTTCGGCCACCTTTGGCTTAGTTTCGGTCACCGAGTTCGAAAGCACAGAATTATTTGTATTAATAAAATGAAATAAAATTGTATCGATAAACTTGTTAATTTATATGGATACTTTCGAAGTATCAACATAAAAATAAAGAAAACAGTAATTTGAAATAAAAATATAGTTAAAATGGTTGAAACCGGTAGTGACCGAAACTGGTACCTTTTCCTTAGGTCCTAGAAAACGAATCTATGAAAAAGAAATGGCCGACGAGAGAAAAGCCGAATGGGAAAAATCACAACCCGGGGCGTTTTCCTTGTTGACTTTTATTTTTATAGATCCTTTAAATGATTTTGATACTCCTTTGTTCCGTGTTGTTTTTTTTTCTTTTTTTAAACGTCCAACGATATTCCTTTAATCACATGCGAAGGGCCACGATTCGTCGGCCGCGGCCGTCGACGATCAACAATTATTCGCAAAATAGTACATACTATGTGTCCCACGTTACATGTCCGCCCGTGTGTGTCCGCGTGCTCGTGGGGGTTGTATAAGATTCTTCAGTGGCAGTAAAATAACAAGTAAAAAAGGATACTGGATCGTAGTAAGTGAGCCGATTGAGGAATCAGTTTAGTTACGAGGAATGGCGTAGGGCTTGTAGTGGCCGCACAAAATCGCGAAGCGCTTTCTCAGAGTCTGACGCAGCTCCTGACGCTTCTCGAGTACTTGGCACATGCGCGACTGGAATTCTCGAACTTCCTCCGCTGGAATATAACTCTCCTCGTTGCCTTCCTCCTCGGACGAGTAACCCTCCTGAAATTCAATCAACATTTTTTTCACACAGGGTTCCGTCGTTTCGAATATTCACGGATAACTCGAAGCCGATTAAATAATTACAAAGCAGGTAAATAATTACAAAATGTAGTTGGAAACATAAAGGCGAATTTATGCGAAAGGAGCTCTATACGACAGGACCCCTTAAAAGCCATAGGGGCGAATCTGTATGCAACACCATGTCAAATTTAAGAATTAAGATAGAGGCACAAGGGCGTATCTCCTATACATACGCCCTATGGCTTTTAGTTATATTTTCTGGTCCTTCACCCTATGGATTTTAGGTCTTCTTTTTTCTGGTTCATGGATTTTAGGTCTTTTTTCTGGTCCATACGCTATGTCTTACACATACGACTATATGCCTTTACCTGTGGTCATATACGCCTTTTTGCCGCTATAAACGGCTTTTTGGCGGATAAGCCCAATGGCCTTTAGTAACGCGATATATATATATATATATATATTTTTTTTAACGTATATTTACCTCGAGCATTTGGGAGAGAGTGAGCACATGAGAACCTTTCCCGGTGGTATGTTCCCGCATTAAAAATAAATTGGGATTGGAATGAACGAGTTTGTGAGAAAAGGCCGATTCCTGGCAATCGCCCTCCTCGTGATTACAGCAGCTCTCGCTGCACGCTAATTCGGAGCCTTCGGGAGTGCTCGGCAGAGACGAACTGCTGATATTGTGCTCCGAGGAGTAGCCGCAATCCTGAGACGATTGCTCGCTGGAGTCCCGACGGCTCGCCGATACCTCGGCCATTTTATTCACCATGGCCTCGTCGTCGAAGCGCTTCTTCGTCTCCATCCACATGCTGAATCGCTTGCTCGGGCGACCCAGCCACGCGTCCATTATCTCCTTGTTCGAAGGCTCCTCGAACTCCTCGCGGATCATCCACTTTCCGTCTCTCTTTTCGAATAAATCCTGCGAAAAAGACAACGTTAGAACGATTACATTTGCGTTTGGATTTTTCTTCCTCATAGAGGAAGCTTTGTTTTCGTGAATTTTTTTTTCGAGATTTTTATGTTAACATACTCAGAATCACCTAAAACGTCGAGATGGATCGAGCTAAAATTTGGCACGCAATTAGAGTATTAAATACTCTAATTCACATATTTTTAAATTGAATGTATCCATGTATACAGATTTTATGGAATTTTTAATTTAAAAAAAAATAAAAAATGGCGTGATCGCTCCAACTTTCGTATAAGTTCGACAATTTAGCTAAATAGTTCTTCATAAATAAAGACACGTTCAATGTTGTTTGGTATTGAATCCCAGCGAAATCGGCAAAACGGTTCGGGTTTTATAGAATTTTGGATTTTTTGAAAGAAAAAAAGGAAAAAAATACATTTTGCTCTAAATCACGTCGAATCTCAACAAATGAACCGGAATGTTCTACAGTCGAAAAATAACATACAGCCCTGCTACGTACGAAATTTGGTGATGATCTGTAAAGTCGTTCGGTTCCTCATTCATTTCCATTTTTCATAAAGCTTCCTCTATGAGGAAGCCAAAGTGAATAAATGAACTTCTTCATAGAGGTGGCTTTGTGAAAAAGGGAAATTAATGAGGAAGCAATGTGCAAAGTTCTACTTTGTATCTTTTTTGGTATGAGAGGCGCGATTCTGGGATTTCCAATGTCACAATTACCTTGCACTCCTGGCAGGGTTCGAAGGACATGTCGAGGCCGGAAATACTCTTCATGCTCTTATCGATAATCTCCGAATTCAAATTGTGATGGGCACCGCCGCCCTTCTCCGTCGATTCTCGCGTCTTTTTCTCCGTCGTCGGAGTGTCGGAAGCTTTCTTTTTCCTCGGGAATGCTGTATTCGTTTGAGACTGTATTTTCGTTGGTTCCCTCGATTTTTTCGTGCAGTCGGGACACTTGCAGGTTCCCTGACCCGTCTTCTTCGGGTCTGTCGATTGCGACTGTCGGCATGACGAAACAATAATGACATTAACGCCGCGCGTTCGACAGTTGCCTAATTTGCGTTTTAGATTGACTTGTAAATACCTCATGTCGATTTATCGTTGTTTGGCTCGATTCTTTCGTCTCGGAACACAACGCGCAGGGCTCTCGGCTATTGTCCGTGCTTTTCTCTTCCACGCACTGAAAATGGCAGTTATTTACAAAATAAAATTGATAAGGTTGATAAGGTTGATAATAATTGACAAGGCGCATTTCACTCATTTACTTGGCACGTATTTTCCTTCTCCTCGGATTCGTAACGACGTTCCTTCTTCTTCTTGCGCTTCAGGCGAAGCTTTTCTCGTCGTTGCTGTTTGGCCATTTCCTCCCTGGTAAGCTCCTCGTAAAGCAGCTCCAGCTGCGTGATTCCCTGTTTAACCTCGACGGCCATCTGCTCGCGGGACGCAAAATTGCATTTCATAAGTTTTCGCTCGGATGTGATTGAATCGCCAAAAAGCCGGCGGAACGCGTGAAATCGGGGCTAAGTAAGCGAAAGACGGTAACCTGAAAGTTTCGCGAAAGCGCATCGACCGCGACGGCCGCGAGAACTTTGCAAACAGTTTCCTCCTCCCTGAGTCGTCTGTGAACTCGATGCAGGCGCTCGGAAACGCAAATTCCGAGACAAGTGAGCACCTCCTCCTGGGCTATTTCAAGAGTTTTCGCGTGTCTCTCGCGTCCCATTAATTCCGGCTGCGCCCGTTCTATTATGGCGCTGATGTAGTCGGTGTTTGTCGGCAAATGAATGTGACGCTCGGGTATGCATCTCTTGATTCCGGCGTACAGAGCCGAGACGTAGCCCTTTTCTTTCGCGGGTTCGGGCTCCGTCGTGAGCAACGACGACGCTAACAAGACTTTGGTTCGGCACTCGCCGCAGAATCTACCGAATAATTTCACAAATTTTAATCTCATGAACATTCGCAATCGGGTGTCTCCGAATTAGAATTAAATTCGATTATCAAATGTTTTCTATCGCGAGGCGCTGCCGCGGTATTAAGGTAGTAATTTCGTCAGTGTTCATTTCGCATAAATTCAAGCAAAAGTTAGAGAGAATTGTAAACACTTCTCGATGGTATAAAAATCTGAAAAAATTCATGCACATTAAAGGTACTGAAAAGATTAATTTTGCATAATAATAATTTGAAAATGTTATTAACGAATTGATGAAAAAATAAAATTGTTTAACAAATATTTCGGTGACCCAAGTTTTTTGTGGATGAAAATGATTCCTTCGTTTTTCTGAATACGTATGAATTTTTTCAGATTTTTAAGTAATCTTTGAAATTTGTGTTTTTTTACATGGAAAATATGTGAAAATTCAACGTTAACTCTAAAATGTGTTTGCAATTCTCTCTGGCATTTGCTCGAATTTATGCGAAACGAATACCAATGAAAGGACTACCTTAAGCTTTTTCTTATTCATTATCAAATTCTGAAACATGATCCTGCAATTTAAGCCGTACACGAGTCGACATACCGATGTTTTCGTAAATAAGTGTCGAGTGTCGCCTCCAAGCTTTCGTTTTCAACGAGCGTAACCTCCTGCCGACACGCGGGTTTCATACACTCCCAGACGTCCCTCCAGGCACCCGAAGGCGGCCGCATTCTCTGCACCTCCAGAGAATGCAGCGCGCACCTTCGCGACTTTTTGCTTCTCGGCTGACGCTCCACTAGGCTATTCAATCGCGCGCTGAAATTAGAGTTATACATTTTTAAGATCCATTAGGTAGAAAAGACGAAAAAAATGTGTAAGGTGGACCAAAAGAACGAAAGGCCAAAGGTCTTATATAAATTATTCACAAGATACACCCTTTGACGTTTCTTTTAAAGTCTTTGAGGACTTTTGCCAAGAATTTTTGTAATATAATTTCAGTTTACCATTTGGCTTCCTGGAAAAAACTTTTCTTTCAGTCAAAACTTTTTCAACAAATTGCAAAAAAAATCTATGTATACACTCGCTAATTAGCAAAAAGGTCAGTCAGTGGATAAACAACCCCCTTCCTAGTCACCCTGGGTGAAATTTAGCATAGTAATTTAACATAAGTTAAATTTAAAGGTGTGATTTAATTTAACATAAATTAAATCACACCTACAAAGCAAACCATAATGTAACGTCTATTTCTTAAACTAATTGGGATTTACAACTGTGGTCTATGATAGTATAACTGGGAAGGGTAAACAAACGACTCACCTATGGCCTTGCAACATCGTGCAGAGCAGTTGCGGGGACTCCAAAATCTCATCTTTGATTGTGAGCAAACCATCGGGCGTGATGACCAGTGGATCAAGAGCCGGGTGGGCCGATTTCATCAGGTCGTAAAATAATCTCTCGACACTGGTGACAAAAACGACATTTTTAATTTAGTGTAATTTAATTTAATTTGATTTATTAACGAATCACTCCTTTCAAATTATAATAGTGTTTAAAGTGGAGCCGCAGCTTAAAAATTCCAGTTTGTAGAAAAAACAACAATTAAATATATCTATGAACTAAATTAAGCTATTAAAGGGAAATCTAATGTAAAAAATTCATAAGCCTATTATCAAAAAATTATTTAGATTATGGGTAAATAATGGTAATTAATGGGTAGAAAGTCTCTGTTGCCAGAGCAAAGAATATAAACACCAAATTACCTTCTTCTGCAGCCGACGCAAGGCACAGCCTGACCAAGTATCGCCAACATGTCTTTGCAGGTCACCTCGAAGGACGCCTTGATTTCCTCTTTCGTGAGGATGTCTAATTTCCTAGTGAATTCTTCCAACTGCTTTCCGCGTACCAGAGGACTGTCACACACCGCCCCTAAGCTATTCAAGTCCATGATCATCTGCAAGTAAAATGGATACCATAAAATAACTATTTAACGTTTCACTGACTCAAGGTGCAACTTTTCAAAAAATTCTTTTTCAAATTTCCAACATTTGAAACTTGTAACTCAACATGATTTAGTATTTCACAATAAAACAAGGATGAGGAAGACAATTTGGAGAATTGATTTCATAACAAAGGAAACTAAACAATTATTTCAGAAATATTCCAGGGTGAATACAGAATATACCAAAAAAGAATGAATTTGAGTGCATTTGATATAAGTAAATAAAGTCTTATTTATTCGATATATTTTCCGATATGTCTTTTAGTTAGGAAAAATCGGGTTTATCAATCTAATTTGCATTACATATATAAATGTGTTTAAAAATGGTTTAATCGTTACTTATTTAAGGAGGCATCAGCGTCGCTATTAAAGTCACACAAAGTCCGTGTGACTTTTATTTTTTCATTAAAATCACACAAAATTGTCGTGACTTACAGTTACTTGCAAAAGTCATGCTAAATTGAAGTGACTAATAATTATTCACAAGAATCACCCTCACTAGTATTATACATATATATATAATGTTTTAAAAAGGAAAAACCGTTAAAAATCCTTCCTAAAGTAAAAAATATCTGCTTTAATACTGTATGTAGTGTTTTTAAAGAGAAAACCGTTAAAATTCCTTACTAAAGCAAAACATTTCCGCTTTAGTAAGTTTTTCATCAGTGAGCATAATTCTTGCTTGACTGTTGCAAGTAACTAAAAGTCACAACAATTTTGTGTGACTTTATTGAAAAAATAAAAGTCACACAGACTTAGTGTGACTTTAACAGTGACGCAAAAGTCACGATTGCATGACGCTAAACACGGTGCAAAACACGTCGTTCGATTATTTCCCGTGGATCGAAAAAGGTGAAAATCGTAACAGCCACAGCGAATACTAGCAGTCAATTGTTTAGGTTAGCCGTGTAGGTGATTTGGAGCACCGTTACACCGATCGCGTCGGGCGGCGAGCGCGCAAAAGCCGCGCGGCCGTTTGGAGCGGAAATACATCGGCGAAAATACGCGTGAAGGGTTGTGGAATAATTCACCGTAAGATTGTCATCGATAATCAGTGGCATTTGTCGCGGCGTCAGGTTGACCGGTTGGTCGCTACGCCAGATATCCACGAGTTTCGCCATCGCCGCACGCAGTCGCTGCGCTTGTGTGTCTCTCTGTTCGTGTGTACGTCGACGAGCGTATAGTTTGTATTATTGAAAAACGCCGAGGGGTATATCGAATCGAAGCCCGGAGCGATTCTCCCGAAGTTTCGTGAGCCTTCGACGTGGAGCCTCTCGTTGTCTCGGCGGAGTCTCCGAGCGGCCTCGCGGACAGATTAATCTCACGTTTGTTATGTCACGATAAAACGACAATTCTCTTTGCTGTTCACAGTGTTCGTTTCACCACTCGGTTCTGTACTTTATACCACCACGTCTGCCATTTGCAACAGGATCCTAATGCGACTTCCGCTGCGCTGCTACTGCTTCGCTGCTGGCGGAGTTATCGGAGTCGGTAAATAATCCGGGTAAATAGGTGGAGGGGTACTTGGGCGGTTAAATGACCGCTCGTGTCTGCCTAATTTATTTACCTCGTTTGACTACCCATTGACTGTCTGCATTGAGTACCGACGTCATGACTTATGATTAAACACATATTCAATAACACATTTTTTTTATCATGAGTTATATAGTTCTTAGATATACATATTTATTTCCGTAATTTTTCGCACCGCTTTGGCTTTTCTTGGGGGTTTCTTTTCCTCAAAAGAGCAGGAATTTTCCTGTACAAAGGAAAATAGGTTCGCACTGAAAGACGCAGTAAAATCCTGTTCGCTGTTACTTAGGAATATGCTCGGTGTGCTCGTCACATCAAAAGTATATTATTGTTGTTGTTACCGACCTGAAATCGCAAAACTGTTTTACCGGCGCATTTTATTCAATACTACATTTTTTTCATCATGAGTTATATAGTTCTTAGATATACATATTTATTTCCGTAATTTTGCGAACCGCTTTTTAGCTTTTCTTGGAGGTTTCTTTTCCTCAAAAGAGCAGGAATTTTCCTGTACAAAGGAAAATAGGTTCGCACTGAAAGACGCAGTAAAATCCTGTTCGCTGTTACTTAGGAATATTGTGTGCTCCCGACATAAAAAGTGTAATCGTTTTTCTTGCCGACCTGAAATCGCAAAACTGTTTTACCGGCGTAGTTTTGAAATTCAAAAATCTTCAGGCTCTGCAGCTACCCGCACTCCGTGATACTTAAATTTACATCCAAAATATAAATTTCCTGCGTAAATTAAAAAAATCATTCAAGGGATGAACGAGAACCATCCCTATATCGTCTCCAAAGCCCTTTTTCAGTGCCGGGCGTAAAAACAAAACGCCATTGACCATAACGCCGCACATTCAGTTCAATTTCGCGACGTCGCGATCACAGCGCATGCATAAAGCGAAACGCTCGGAGGAAACGGACGGGGAGAACCAACGTTCGCCGAGCCAATGGGATCCTTCGAAATTCCGCATTCTAACGTAGGGTAAACAAAAGGGACGCGCAGTTCAAAGCGATACTCGGAAGGATTCTGGGCCCTGGAGGAAAGCGCCAGGAAGCAGTTGAGAAGGGCGGCGCGTGCGTGATTCGCGCGAGAGCCGCGGCTGTTGCATGCGGAGCGCGAGGCGACGTGGGTGAAGCGCGTGAGGAAAAGAGATTCAACAGCCTCGTCGGGTCAGTCAGTCAGTCGAGTGCTCGCGTTAAACGAAGGAGGACCGGTGGTGAGAGCCGCTCTCGATGGTCGCGTCGGTGAGCAGCGCGTTGGACTTGGAACGAGCGCGACAGGGAACACGACAAAGAACCGGGAGGAGCGGCGGCGGCGGCACACAGAGAGTGGCGGATCGGCAGCGAAGCCGGGGGGAGAACGACGAGGACGACGACGACGAGAGGACCGCGAGAATTTCGGCGTGACGGGCGGCCGCTGGAGCCGCGCTCGACCGGCCCCGTAGCAAGTAGTCGAGACGCGTATACGGCCAGCCTTGAACGTAAACAAGAAAGATGGAGATGAAGCTGGAGGAGGCGCAGGTCTGCAGACTGTGCGGACAATGCGAGAGCATCTACATCGATGTCTTCGGCGAGGAGGGCACGAAGCGCTTCCTCGGGCTCAAGATTCACACGAAAATTAACATTGTGGTGAGTGTGTTTCCCCCCCCATTGCGAAATTATTCGGGCTCGCCGAGAGAGACGAGCGCCGCGTCCCGGGGGAGAGAGAGAGAGAGAGAGAGATGTTTATTGCGTACCCTGGAGCAAGGCTCCCTAAGGGTACCGTGCCAAAAATCATACAAAAAAAAACAAAAAAATAAGTAAATAATAACGCCTTTAACAAAAATAAAATACAACCTCACGCACTCCATCCAAACCACACAGAGAGAGAGAGAGAGAGACCCCCGAGGGGTAGGTTACCACCGCTTGGGCATCGCCGAGGGGTTAGAAAGATGGCGGTTAATGCACAAAACGACGCCGAGAACGATTGCCGCTCGCGATCGTTCTCGCACGCGCTCGCATTCTCGTTGCCCGATTGTTTATCCGTGTTTCGTTTCTTCTGTCGTCTCGACCGTTGCCTTCTCGTCTACGTCCCGTCCGTCCTTTCGTTGTTTCTAACCTCAAACTCCAATTCGCGCTCGATGATTGTACGATTATTTGGCTGTCGTAATTCTGCACACACGGCACACGGCCTTTCGAAATCATTGAGATTGCGTTTTTTTTTTTTTTAATAAATATTGTGACTGGCTGGATCTATTTATATATTTTTTTTTTTCCAATGGCATTGAGCGTAATTGTCTCTGTCGAACAGCCTCAGGGTTAACCCTAAAAAAATGCACTGTAATATTACTGGTTTAGGATGTTTTATTCGTCCAGTTCTCGCCTAAATTTTGATTTAAATAATTACTGCGATTTGTCATAGCCTGGTATTGCATGTTGTGTATCTCCTAAAATACATTCAGGCATTAGTTCGTAGTCAAAAGACGTTTACTGTATGATTCAATATATTATTACATCGTACGGTAGACATCTTTGCTTGCTGCTTTACGATCCTAATTAGCCAATTTTGTTAATTATAATGTATAGTAATAGTAATAATAATAACAATAATAATAATATTGACAATAATAATAGTAACTACCATTATTGTAGTTTATAGAATGCGTTACCTTATGTTAACCTGCTTTGATAGAGTTATTTAAGACAATACAGGAAAAAGTAGATTGCTATTTTACTCGCTTATAAATTGTGCTTGCCACGCCGGAAGGAGGAATTGCCTGCAGTCGATTTAATTTCCATTGAAATATCGTTTGAATGGAAATTAAGTGGACGGTGAATCCTGCTCCGAAGCTGGTTGACTGGATGCATTTGCAGTATGAATGAGCTAATATGTAACACGCTTTCCTCGTTAAGCACCCGCTACCATTCTCAAACTTTTAACATTATCCGTTAGTGTATAATGCGTTTCCCGAGCAAAACTCAAGAAACTTGAGATTCTGGAGCTTTGAAACTCTAAGCACAGACTGGCGTGAAAATGTTCCTGCTGAGGACAAGATCTGTAACTCCTGGAGCTATGACACAAGATTGGCGGGCCAAAAAGGAATATCAAAATTATTTGCATACTTTGCTTCTCGTACAACGTGAAAATTATTTGGCGGATAGAGACGTACCGTGGGTCACATTTTTTTTTTCATAATGTTTAGTCTAACGTTGTGTCTGCAGAGCGGTAGGGACGAGATTGAATCTTTCAGCGCTAAAAAGAGTCTAACATAAATGGTTTACGGTTTTGTGGGAACAATAGAGTCAAATTTGGCGAATATTGGGTGACTTTAACGTCGTTATTCTCGCACCTTGGTGGGGTTCTATTCAGTTGATATTTGTTTGAATCGCAGATAGATGAGACGGACCCTCTGCCCAAGGCGATCTGTGTACAGTGTCTCGGCAAGCTCGAATTCGTTTGCGACTTTCAAGAGGAGTGTCTACGCACCCAAGAAGTGTTGCGCGATCGATACAATCTACCGCCGTTATCAGACGTTGTAAGTTTTAGTTTATGAACATTTACACCTTTATCGCTCTACCGCTCTTCCCGCGATACAATCGTCTGCAATCGAATTGGCGACTCATTCCCTTCTGACACCAGAGGAATATTCGAAAGGTGAATTGTTACTTTCGGGAGACGATCGGCTTGCCTGAATCAATTATTCATGAAAAAAAAGATGAGAAAATACCCTAGCAGATTAGCGCACTGAAAAAAGCACCGAAAGAATAAAGGACAGTCACCAAAAAAGCGCCAGTGACCACTGAGTGCTTTTCGAACATTTAAAGCACCGAGATTTTGGTCGAAAACACCGAAAAAAACACCGTAAATTTGTTTGTTCAGGTCATGAAAGTGCCGTGTTTCAGGGTGTTTTTTTATACGAGCAGCAGCGAAAAGCACAGCAGTTTCATGACTAAAAAACAGTAATTTTTAACTAATTTTCGGTGCTTTTTCGGTGCCTTCGACCAAAATCTCGGTGTTTTAAATATTCGAAAATCACTCAGTGATTTTTCGGTGATTTCTTCGGTGTTCGGACTTGTTAGGGTAGTGAAAAGAGATGACTAAATACCGTAGCAGGTTAGCACACTGAAAAAAGCACCAAAAGAATAAAGGACAGTCACCGAAAAAGCACCGATCACCACTGAGTGCTTTTCGAACATTTAAAGCACCGAGATTTCGGTCGAATGCACCGAAAAAGCACCGAAAATTCGTTTGTTCAGGTCAGGAAAGTGCCGTGCTTCAGGGTGTTTTTTTATACGAGCGGCAGCGAAAAAGCACAGCAGTTTCATGACTAAAAGACAGTAATTTTTAACTAATTTTCGGTGCTTTTTCGGTGCCTTCGACCAAAATCTCGGTGTTTTAAATATTCGAAAACCACTCAGTGAGTTTTTCGGTAACTTCTTCGGTTTTCGAACTTGCTAGGGTAGCGAAAAAAGATGACTGGTTGTCGCGGAAAAATCGTATGCACGAGAATACAGGCGAAAAGTCGCGTCTCGCGGAGGTGACGATTTCCCGTCGTCTCGTCAATTCGAGATGCAGACACCCGAGTATTCCACAACCCACTGGTACGTCTAATCGAATCTATCCCCAGGACGAAATAAAAGACGAGGTCGCAACGGGCCCCGCGGGTTCCTCCACCAACAACAACAGCTCCGACAAAAACCTCAATCCACCGTTGGAAAACGACATCGAGGTAACGAACGCGTACGAGAAGGCGGACACCGAGAATTCGGCAAAGCCGCGACGAAAGACTCGATGTCTGCGTAGATCGCGTTCGCGAAGCGAAAATGAGAAGACCGGCAGCGAGCGCGGCAGTCCCCGAGAGGAGAACGTCAACAAACGATGGCTCAGAAGTCGCAACTCGACAGCGTCGACGACGACAACGACGACGACGACGACAACGACGACCGCGACGACCGCGAGTCCCAAGTCCGATTGCTGCAAAACGACCAACGCCTCGATAGCGAGTAGATTACGCAGTCAGAGTGACTCGCCGGAGAAGACGAAGGACGTCGCGGGCAGCAACGCGGAATCGCCGAAGGAGTCGTCGAAGGAGTCGTCGAAAGAATCGTCGAAAGAATCGTCAAAAACTCCCCCAACGTCGGAAAAAGGCACGGAAGAGGCGAGCATGATCCAAATACCAACCTCGGCGCTCAATAAAGTCCTGACCGTCGTCTCGAGCTCGCCCGACATGGAAGTCTCGGTGAAGGAATCCACGAATCGTCACGGCGACATCGAGGACATTAGCTTCACCCTCGAGCTTCGACGCAAGAAGCGAGACTCGGAATTTCTCACCGTACTGGCCAAAGTTTTCCCCGACCAAGGCTCGTGTCTCGTGGGCTCGGGGATCGTCGGCCTCCTCGAGAACGAGAGCAACGTCGAGGTCGACAAGATCGTCAGCACGATAATGAACGGCGGCGTCGGCGGCGGCCGAACGAAAAACGGCGCGAGCGGAGTGACGAAGATTCTCGAGCTCGAGGAGATGGAGAAGCGGCTGAGCGCCTCGCAGAATCCCGAGGAGCTCTTCCGAGTCGACGGCGAGGAGATTCGCGTCGACGACAACGTCGAACCCGTGACCGTCGACAATCAGTCGGGTTACTCGTGCAAATTGTGCCGAAAGGTGTACGAGCGCCGTGACAAATGCACCGTTCACGTGAAGACGCATCTCGGGATTAAACAGTACGCGTGCACTCTTTGCTGCGCGAAATTCGTCTGCAAGTCGGACGTGATGAAGCACATAAGATGCTCGCACACGAATCCGCGGCCGATGCAGTGCCCGAAGTGCCCGAAGAGATTCCGCTCGAAGTTCGATCTCACGGAGCACGACAACGTTCACAAGGGAATAAAGCCCTATCGTTGCACCGACTGCGGCCAGAGTTACCATCACAAGGTGTCGTTGCAGATGCACGTAAAGTCGCACCTGCCGCCGCAGAATCTCGCCTGCGAATACTGCGGCAAAGTCTTTCCATTCCGTACACGACTGTTGTCGCACATCGGCAGCGTGCATCTGAAAAATCGTCGCAACTTTCGCTGTCGTTTCTGCTACAATCTCTACTCGAGTCTCACGGTACTCAACGATCACATCAAGACGAGACACGCGACGACCTACACGTGCGACGTTTGCTCGAAAACGTTCAAGGTCGCGTCGAAATTCAAGGCTCACGTTTTGCAGCACTCGAATCCAAAGCCCTTCGTCTGCAACGTCTGCAATAATAGATACGCCTCGAAGGCTTTTTTGAACGAGCATCTGCTGAAGCACGAGGGACTGCGAAAGCACGTGTGCAACAAGTGCGGCGCGACTTTCGCGCAGGCGAGTCACTTGGCCGCGCATCGTCACGTTCACGGCGAGAAGACTCACGCGTGTCCCGAGTGCGGGCGAAAGTTCAATCGGCGCGATAATATGAAGGTCCACCGGAAACGACACTTCGAGAAGACTGGCAAGAGCGACGGGAACGAGATGAGCGACGGCAGTATTCCCGACACGAATTCCAACGAGAAATAATTCCTATTGAGCTTCTCCTCAAGCGTTTTATACATAGTTCGTAGGACGTACGACACGCCGTTCGATAAACAGCCGCAATGTTGGATTGTTGACCGTTGCTTTCGAATTCAGTCTGATTGTTTGTGACTTTCGGAGATAGGCAGGATACACATAAGTACTTTGAACAGTACGTAAACCGCGAATGATTTCTGTGGCCTTTTTGAGAGGCCGTGGCACCCCACAAAATAATATTGAAAGCTGATTTCTTCCGAAATACTCGGCAGAGAGAGCTCAGATTTTGAGAGAATGTGCGGAAGTATTGCGGAATTGGGCTAAACTCTCTGGCTCCTCGATCCTTGAAGCCGTTTGTTCAGGAAAATAGGGAGACAAAAAGGTGCGAGAGAGACTGCCTTATAGGCGTTTAAGGATGTAGGAGCGCGGAGTATTCAATTCGCATAAATTCGAGAAAAGCGCGTGAGAATTGCAGACACTTCTCGATGGTCTGAAAATTTGAAAAAATTCATACGCACTAAAGGTACTGAAAAGATTAATTTTGCATAATAATGATTCCAAAATGTTATTAACAATTTGGTAAAAAAAAAATGGTTTAACAAGTATTTCAATAACCCAAGTTTTTTTTGCATGAAAATGATTCCTTCGTTTTTCTGTATACGTATGATTTTTTTCAGATTTTTATCTAAGCTTTGAAATTTGTACACATTTTCCATACGAACAAACACAAATTTTTAAGATTAGATAAAAATCTAATAAAATTCATACGTATACAGAAAAACGAAGGAATCATTTCCATTTAAAAAAAAGTTGGGGCATCGAAGTATTTGTTGAACCATTTTTTTTTATCAATTTGTTAATAACATGTTGGAATTATTATTATGCAAAATTAATCTTTTCAGTACCTTTAGTGTGCATGAATGGTTAGATATTCTAAAAAAAATACATCATTAATATCAAATTATTATCGGAACAAGTAAATAATCGGAGTGAGTTTGAAAGCAATGAAATGGTTACAATTCTACAGCCGAGCCGACAGACGTAACGCCGTTAGAGCTCTGCAAAGTGCCAACCTATGAAACAAAAAGATGCAAAAAACCAGAAAGAAAATTCGTCTACAGCGAAACTGCGAATATATAATCGCGTACGCGTAGAGATCCGAGTTACACGCTCGTCAGGGCTTCCAGAGAAGACAGCGTTTCACGTCTTGAATATTTTTTCTACAAAGCGTTTATGCGAATCGGGCCTTTCCAAAAATGTGCCAAGATCCCAAATTTCGAATTTTTATATGATATACGTATTCCACGACGGAATATTGCATAACGAAAGACGTTGAGGTACTCAAAGTACGAAGCTGAACATAATACAAACGACGACGGATGAATAAAAGAATGCAACTGCTGATATTGACGCGATGCGTCGTTAAAGATACGATAGTATAAGAAGTGCCTTTAAAGCTTTTTTTTCGAGAGGAAAAACAAAACAAAAGAGTAAAATAAACACTAAATGAAATACGAGAGTGTCTCGTAGATTCGACTGTCCAATGGATTTAGAATGAGCTACGCGAGTTCTGTCGAAGAATATTAACACAGTAGCCAGAAGTCACTTCTCTAAGTGGCGGACTGATGGGAAAACGGAAGAAATGAAAAAAAAACCTGTTACGATATTAAGCGATCGTATGGAGTACGAAAAAAATCAATTCACGAAGCAATAAATCTTTACTCTCGCTCTGTATAGAGAGTAAACGTAGTCTTATTCCATGCGGAATGTACGAGAGCGTGTGATTACGAATAAGTTTACGGTTAAGCGATGAAAAGGAGAGAAAATTGATATGGTTAGTTTTTCGACAGCATGCTCATTTACCTATTCCAATGTTTACACGAATATAAAAATAAAGTAACGATATTTTTCGAGAAGAATAATCTCCATTTTTCCTCATTAACCGGAATTTCCTATCCTCGAAAGCGCGGCAACGGTTAACGCACGAGACTTTTTTTCTACTGTCGTTTTGGTAATTTTTAGATCAACGAAGCTGACGGACTGTCGCACAAGGTGTGCATGCGATGCATCGGGACTCTGGAATTCATCGAAGATTTTCATCAGAATTGCCACCTAACGCAACAGAGACTCATCGCAACGAAGGTAGGCATTCCCGATCGAATTAAGAGGGAGTTCTACCCTGCAGCACCATTTTTTAAAGTGGTCACATTTTGCTTTTCTTTTTTTTTTTGTGGGGAAACGAATAAATGTAGACACCTCCGGTTTTTTTCAATTTGTTGTTTACGTTTTAAAGTATATAATAAAACGTAAATAACAAATAGAAAAAACCCGGAGTCGTCTACATTTATTCGTTCCCCACAAAAAAATAAATTGAAAAAATGGTGCTCCAGGGTAGAAGTCGCCCTTAATATTTGCAGTACAAAAAAAGTATCCACAATTATTCGTGTCTCAATCTGCTGCTATGAAGCCTATGCAACAGAATATGTGAACACCGTCGCACAATCACGACCGAAACATGACGAATATTCTCTTCTTTTCCAACAGAAGGTCAAGAAGTGTCCGAAAATAAAGGAAAGCCTGTCGCCGGCGTTGGAAGACGATGTGGAGTCCGACAAAGAAAACGCCTCGCCGAACGTCAGAACGGGAATAAAGCGAAAACGACAAACGGCAAGCACCGAAAAACCCCAAGCGGCAAAACCTCTGCCTCTTGGGCCAAAGCAAATGAACGTCGACGAGTCCAACACAAGCCGAACAAGCAAAGAAATTAACAAGACCAAAGCGAAGAAAACTATCGAAATCCCGGTGGAACCTTCGGACGCCAGAGCCAAATCGGGTTCTTCGGTTACAAAAGCCAAATGCGACAGCAGCACAAAGTCAGAAGCCTCGGAGAAGACCGAAGAGGAATCACCGGATGCGTCGCACGAGGAAAATTCCTCGGAGCGGCGAACCCGAAGCCGCGCGAGCAGCAGAAACAGCCTGATCGTCAAGAGACCTCAAACCGAGGCTCCGCTGGATTCGCCAAAGAGCAAACCGGTGCCCGTCATCGTGAAGCTCGAGAAACCAGAAAATCCCGAGGCTGAAACTGCCGCCGCGGGCCTGAAAAACGCAAACGAGTTGAAATGTAACAAGCTCGTTTGGATCCCAAACGGGGCGATGATGCCGGAGGGCGACAAGCCCAAGGCGACAAGGGCGGAGAAGCGACACGATCAGTGCCCGACAGCGGGCGACGAGGCCGAGAAGACAATCGAGAAAACCCCGGAAACGAGCTCGACGCGAGACGAGGAGGCCGCCTCGATGGAGGGAGTGCGAAAGAGCGTGATAGAAACGACGATTTCAGCGGCAAAAAGCATCGAGCAGTCGAGCACGACGCCGCGCGGCCGGGAAACCCGACAATCGACGTCGGTTTCGAGGAAAACGAAAGTCGACGACGAGGAAGACGCGGCGGAGGACGAGGACGACGAGGGCGAGAGCCGAAAGAAATTCGGAAGAATCGCGGATCTCATCAGCGAGGAGCAGAAGGAAGCGATCGAGAAGTTCTACACGGTGGACATGTCGGCGGTGGACGAGGAGGTCGTCGGCGAGAAGATTCTGTTTCTCGAGAAGAAGATGTTCGGCTGCAAGATCTGCAAGGCGTCGTATCCGCGGCAGGACAAGTGCCAGGTTCACATCTGGGGACACCTGGAGATGAAGCCCTATCGCTGCAAAGCCTGCGACTTCGCGACCGTGACGGTGAGCAACATTCGTTGCCACATCAGAAAGAGCCACCTGAAGATCAAGCCCTACGCCTGCGAGCTCTGCGAGAAGCGCTACGTCACCGCGTTTCTTCTCGAGGAACACATGAACGTGCACACGGGCTCGCGACCCTACAGCTGCAACGTCTGCGCGTTCACGAGCGCCAGCAGACAGGTTCTCAGTTATCACAATGCCACTCACAAACCCGTCAAGGTAAGGCACAATTTGGCGTCCGCGACGCGTTGACTGAGATAATTCCAGTTAGAATTTCGTGGCGGACGAAAAAGGACGAACATGCTGTAAATTAAGAGATTTGGCGTCCGCGACGCGTTGACTGAGATTGTTCCAGTTAGAATTTCGTGGCAGACGAAAAGGGACGAACGTGCTGTAAAGTAAGAGTAGCGCTAGCGTCTCGTCGTGAGGAGTCTCGTGAGGCGGCATATAGATTTCTTTTAATACTTGGCGTCGAAACGCTACCGCGTCTCTACCTCCGTCAAGTGAGCAGAGAAAAGCCTCAAAAATAGATTCACGATATATCCAGATAATGTGCTCATTATGTGCTAATTATTTGCCAAAATTATAATTTTTGTGCTCTTTTTATTTTTCCAAACATACATTTTTTAAATTCCTCTGCTAGCTTAACGTCAAGCTAGCAGAACATTCTTAGGTTTACAAAATTGACCTTTTCGTTACACAGGAATTAAGTGCTTTTATATGCTTTCGAATCATATATTATTCAACCCCAAATTGTTAGCTGAAATATCCTTTTTTCGGCCAAAAAAGAAAACTTAAAGTTAACTTTTTTCCGCCAAAAAATAACTTAAAGTTATCTTTTTAAGTCTCGGAATCTCAGAGTGTTTGCAATTCTCTCGCCCTTTTCTCGAATTCATGCGAATTGAATACGCGACGCTTCTACATCCTTAATTGTTTTTTTTTTTGTTTCAATATTATAACGCTATGCCGACAGGATATAACGTGTGACGTGTGCGGCAAGGAGTTCTACTCGAAGGGTCGAATGCGGGCGCACATGATGATTCACAACAAGGACAAAGCCGCGCACATGTGCAAATTGTGCTCGATATATTTGTGCAATAGCGAGGCCCTCCAGAGACACAACTTGAACGTGCACTCGAAGGATTACGTCTGCAACGTCTGTGGCAAGCGTTGTAAGTCAAGGAAAGCCCTAAATAATCATCAAAACGTGAGAAACTCTTCGATCATTGCGAAATGTCCTTGCAATAAGTATTGCTGCAATTAATTAACGATTTATTGGGGAAATTCGCGCAGGTTCATTCGGCTGCCAAGTACAAGTGCACCCTCTGCTCGAACGTCTACAAGAGTAGTCATATATTGAAGGAGCACCTGCTGAAACACGAAGGCATAAGAAAGTACAAGTGCAATGTTTGCGGGAAGGATTTCGCTCAGCAATCGCACCTCGCGGCTCACATGGCGGTTCACAGCGAGAAGAGGTTAGTCTTTCGAGACGGTAACTCGAAGAAAAGAAAAAAAAAAAAAAAAAAAAAAAAAAAGAGCAACCGTCCTTGTCTACGAGAATAACGGAAAAATATATAAAATTATAAAATACATAAAACGTTTAAATGATAAAATTATACATTTTTCCGTGACGGAATGACGGAAAAATGTATAATTTTATCACAATTATACATTAAAATATATAAAATTATACAAAATTATAAAATTATACATTTTTCCGTAATTTCGTAAAAAAAGAAGTATAATCTCCCACATGAAAAATGTATAATTTTACACATGAAAAATGTATAATTTTACACATGAAAAATGTATAATTTTACACATGAAGAATGTATAATTTTACACATGAAAAATGCATAATTTTACACATAAAAAATGTATAATTTTACACATGAAAAATGTATAATTTCATACATTTTTCCGTCATTCTCATAATTCGTTACATCGAGCAAAGTTTTATCTCTCTCTTCCTCTCTGCTCCACCAGATTCTTCTGTCCTGGCTGCAAACGCGCGTTCAATCGCCACGACAACATGAAAATGCACACAAAACGATGCGAAGCCTTCCTCGCGAAACCCGAACTGAGCACTCTTCTGACGATTCGACGAAGCAGAAGCAAGCCTACCGAAGCATCACAAACGAGTCCCAACTTAGATTCCAGCTCCGTGGATTCGGATGAAGCGGCCAACACAGCTGAGGATACGAACGACCAACCCGAAAGACCATCGACGGACGGCCTTTTTCTCAAAGCCGAGCTCGTTAAGACTGATTCCAATTCAAACGCTGCGTCATCGGGAGATTTCTGAAAGATTGAGCTCGAAATTTTTGTCAATATTCGACAAAAATAATCGAAGATCATGCGAAATTTCTACAGATAAGTGCCTGAAATGACAATTGTGCCTATACTAGTATTATTTAACTCTCAATCATGTTCCTTGGGTGTCCGTTAGTGCCTTGTCATTTTCATTTTTCTTTATTTACATTTTGATATTGACTCAACATTCACTAATTTATGATTGAGCGGCGGCGAATGTTCGGCGCGGTTAATGTATAATGAAGACTGATCTAGTTGATAGATGTACCATTGTGTAGGTCCTGCGTGACCGTGATTCAAAGTTCCTATAAAACTGACTGAAAAAAATTGATGAAAACAGCGAAATCGTATTTTTAACTTTCCCATTACATCATAATGACACGGAGTGAACATGAATTGCCCGAAGATAACAAATATCGTCGCATCTTCGGACGAGCTGTTATTGTCGGACGTAATCAGCGCTGTCGATTACATTTCCAAGGACATCTTAAAAAATGCCGAGACTACTTTAAAAATCTTCGTGCGTATTCGAAATTGGGAACCGAAGAAACAAAACCCACTTTCGTATCAATTTACTTGAATGAGAACAAATTTGAATAACTTTCTAGCGTAGTGAAGTCCTTACTGGGAGATCGTTTGGAACGAGGCTAATTTCAAAGGCAACAATTTATTTTTTTATTATATTCATGAAGAACAACGATAAATACGTTACCGACTGTAACGATTAATCAGACTCAAAACACATAAATCCGTGCTTATCATAATTTTTTTATTTTCTCTTACCAAAGCCCAATTGAGAGCTAAATCTCTCTGACAACTTGAGAGATTGATAGATAATTGAGAGATAAATACCACTTAAGAATGATATCAACAATAATAATGAGTGTTGAATTTGATGGAACAATTCGAAAAAAGCAAGCCAAACATGACGATAACGAGGAAGGACGAATTATCAGAAAACAAGTATTTTTGGATCGTGTGACGAATCGAACTTTGACCGAAAGATATAGGCCCCCCGATCGCCGTCATGGCTCGTGATTCATTTGAAGAAAAGTGGAAGAAAGAGAGAGTGGGAGAAATGTGGGCCGAGAGTTAACTTTCTCTCGCGCGCCAAATAACTTGGGACCATTTTTCTCGCAGTCGGACAAAATCACTGTTCAGTTCGAGACTCTCTCGCGGTGTCCAGATTAGCTTCGGTGACGAACCTCGAATTTTCGTAAATAAATCGAGAGTAGTGCTTGTGCGGGAAAAAGTGCAAGGGCCGTAGTCATATAATCAGTAAAAGAGAAGAAAGCAATGTCCACGCAATTACCCAAGTACGAGGCTCTGGAACCGGAGTTGACGAAGAAAATGCTCGCGCGGTTCAAGGGCGAGCGCACTGGATGGGTGAGGGTCGGCGAGAAAGGATATTTCTTTCCCCACAGATACACGGAGCAAGGCGAAGGCTTTTACAAGTTCAAGGCCAGATCAAGCGACACGTGGGTACTGTCGTATCCCAGATCCGGCACCACTTGGACTCAGGAGCTCGTCTGGTTACTCAGCAACGATTTGGACTTTGATAGTGCACAAAAACGTTATTTGGCTGAAAGATTTCCATTTCTCGAGTACGTGACTTTGATTTTATTTGTGAAAATTTATCTGAAAATTCGATGTGAAGAAAATTCAGAGATCGTTTATCCAAAGATATGAAAAAATACCCCTGGAGGGTTGTCCCCATTATTTTAAGAGTTAAAGTTTACACAACAGTTTATTTTCTAGTTATGATTTTATAACGATGATCTGTAGTGATTATAAATTAATGCGTGTACTTTTCAATAACCGTAAGAAAAACCGAATTTTTCGTTAAATGTTGGGGGAAACTGTGAGAAAAATAGACAAGCGCAGACTTCCATTATTTTCGCAATGCATTAACAGTATTTCTCCACTTTTTCAGTAAGATTGCCATGAAGTTTTGTGGGAAATTAATATTTCTTGCCTCTATCTCAATGTTTACACATCGTATTACAATCATTACGAATTATTGTTATAAAAACATGATTAGAAAGCCAACTGCACCATCAATTTGATCTCCATAAAAATTAAGGATTTACAACTCTGCCCTGAAAGTTGAATAGTATGGGTTCGGTTGGCAAATACAGACTAACTAAATCTCCGACACACAGAAATAAACATTTATTACTCATGAATAAAAGGAATGCGCACAGATAAAAAGTCTCGCACAAATTCGACGGGAGTTGGAGTTAATCTTAGTTAATTTTTCGCGCAGATTCTCCATGTTCAATCATCCCGAAGTGACGGAGGAATTCGTCAAGATGAACGAGGGCGACGAGGATAAGCAAAAATTGTGTAGAGAAATTGCGAAACCGGGATACGAACTGTTGGAGAGTCTTCCGTCTCCTAGATTCATAAAGTCACACTTTCCTCTCAGTTTGCTGCCTGGAATATTACATAGCGGCTGCAAAGTACATATTTCATTACGTTTTTCCTCCTTTCGCGCGCTTTCACTTTCACCGCATTAACTGAAACAAAACTTCTTACATCAGATTGTGTACGTCGCGCGCAATCCAAAGGACGTCGCCGTGTCTTGGTATCATTTGAATCGGGCTATACACACGCAGGGCTACCAAGGAGATTTTCAGGAATTCTGGGACTACTTTCAAAATGATCTCAGTATGTATTCGAAATTTCCGTACAATTGAATAAGACGAGAGAAAAACATCGTGCGGAGGTCAAATGAATTTTTTTTAATAATTGACCTCGAGACGTTATCACGTCTCTTGATATTGTGGCTCTCTTATCAATCATTTGAACTTTAAAAATTCTCTTGATATTCTGACTGTCTTATCAATTATTTGAACTTTAAAAATTCTCTTGATATTCTGACTCTCTTATCAATTATTTGAACTTTAAAAATTCTCTTGATATTCTGACTTTTATCAATTTACTTGAATTTGAACAATTCTCTTGATATTCTGACTGTCTTACCAATTTAGTTGAATTTGAACAATTCTCTTGATATTCTGACTGTCTTATCAATTTACTTGAATTTGAACAATTCTTTTGATATTCTGGCTGTCTTGCCAATTTACTTGAATTTGAACAATTCTCTTGATATTCTGACTGCCTTACCAATTTACTTGAATTTGAACAATTCTCTTGATATTCTGACTCTCTTACCAATTTACTTGAATTTGAACAATTTTGAATAAACTTCAAGCGCCGTGGAGTCCTTACTGGGAGCACTTGAAAGAAGCTTGGAACCAGAGAAAACATCCAAACCTGCTTTTCATGTTTTACGAAGAAATGCAATGGGTAATATATCGAACGAAAAGAAAATGAAAATTAATATGAAATCGCAAACAAATTATTAATCGTCAATTCCTTGTTACTCATTGATCAGGACCTGAAAAGGGCAATTCGCAAAATCGCGGGTTTTCTGGGAAAAACTTACGACGACAAGGAAATCGCGAAATTGGCTGACTACCTCAATATAAAGAACTTCCGGGAGAATCCGATGGTAAACTCGTCGGAGTTACGAGACTGCGGTATTATTTCGCCGGGAAATTTCGTGAGAAACGGAAAATCCGGAGGATGGCGAGAGACTTTCACGGAAAAACTCGAGGCGAGGGCGGACGCTTGGATTCAAGAAAATCTGCGGGACACGGATCTCGTCTTTCCCTACATTAACAACAATAACTATATCATTGACTACAACGATAAATCATTCTCGAAACCGCGATAATCGCGCCGATCTTTTCTTACCAAAGTTAAATTATCCGATAAATAATATATTTTCAGCCGTGCATCAGGGATTTTTATTAAATACTATTTAAGAATTATGTTAATAATAATAATAATAGAAAACAATCTGTACAGGTATGCTGAACGAGTAGGACAATAAATATTTCCTGCTGTTTCGCTCAGACAGTTTTTCTTTTTTTTCTTACTGAAAGTTCGATTTCCTTATTGAATATTTCGAAATTTCACAGCAATTTTCAACCTCACGCTCGTTCTGAAGGCGTTGCTGAGCTCCTGCTCGGCTTGGCGGGCGACGATTTTTATGCGACTGCCACCTTTGCCCAACACGAGTTTCGATATTCTGTCGGATTCCGTGAGGACGATCGCCACGCAGTTCAAGCTCCCGTCTTCGCAGACGTGGAAAAGCTCCATTTGAACTTGCATCCGATAGGGCAATTCGTTGGGCAGACAATCCATGAGTTTAGCGCGTATCGTGAGTTCCACTATTTTCTCCGGTGGCTGATCCGTTATCGCGTTCGGCGGATAGTCCCAGTCGCGAAGTTTCGCCGAGTCCAGAAGGTAATTCTGTCGAAGACACGAGGGACAAAAAATGATTACTCTAAATGAGCGCCGAAAGCCGAAATTTCGTCGAATATTTGATCGTCGAATTTCGCGCTTACTCTCAAATCGTTGACGCCGTCCGACTTGAGCGCGGAGACCATAAAAACGTCGGAGAAATTCGGCCAGCCGTTTTCGCTCGTGAGCGAATGCACGAGCGCCAGCAGCTCCCGTTTGCGCTTCATCACGTCGACTTTGTTCAATATCAGTATCGACGGTGTGCCGAGTTTGCTCATCTTGAGGAGCTCCAGGATGCGATCGTGAATCGTTCCTCTGGTGTATTTGTTCGAGGCATCCTGAACTACGCCCACTATGTCCACGGTGGACATAGCTTTGACGACATCGTCGCGAAAACTGTCCTCCATATTGAACTTTTTGAATTCTTGGTCGGTCACCAAACCCGGAGTGTCCACAAACACCAGCTGAGTGTCCTCGTGACGGTAGATGACGTCCGCTTTGCTTCTCGTCACGTGAACTCTCGCCGCGGTTGGACACATCTGAAAATAACAAAATGACGATATTCGCAATCGGACAATTTTCATACAGTGGACTCTCCGAAAAGTTAAGACACTCCGATAAGTTAAGGATTAACACTCTGGTAAGTTAAGATCGACCCTTTTCTGAGCTCTTTCTACCTGCTGGTGGGAAGCAAATTACCCTTTCTATATCACACTACCTGCGGTCGAACACATTGTGACAGAGAGGCAGCTAATTTTGTGTAAGACAAGGACCAATGAAAAACCCCCACTGCACTTCTTTTCCCTCTTGTCATTTCGGACTCTCAGGAACAGCTTGCGCAAGTAGTGGGGATCTTAACTTATCGGAATGGCCTAATCGGCTTTCAGTCCCGCGACCTTAACTTATCGGAGAGTCCACTGTAATTCTGTATTCTTTGCTTTCAGGCAAATGACGCCAAGCTAACGACGCGACGAACTTACATGTCGACGTGTGAGATTATTAATCAGTGTGCTCTTTCCGACGTTCGGCAAGCCGATAATAGCCACTCTGAGAGACTTAATATTGTCGCTTCTCAAATGGCTGTAATCTTTGTCGTTTTCGAAGACGAAATCCTCGGCATTGTCGTCGACGCGCTGTGACGCGGGTGTGTGATCCACGGCGACGGAGAAGCTCCTCACGAACTTGGAACTCGCCCGGAAGAGGCTCCTCTCGATGAACATCAACATGATTCACTGGCAAATCGCGATCGTCTATGTTTACCGATATTCTCGAATATTCAAGAACATAACCTAAAAATCCACGGGCCACGTTTCTCGCGCTTGCGACCGATTTACATGGTGTCAGAATAATCGGTGACGGTCTTAATGCGCAATAATATCCAGGAAACACTTTGGCTTACCGGAATAACCGATCGCGATGTTAAATTAATGGTTAAATTGTGGGAAAATAATCGTAATCCGTCGGCACGATGTGCGGTGAGGTGATGTTTGTTACTATTATTATTATTCACAACACCGCTGGTGGTTTGTAATAATCGATTATTCAAAGAATCGATTATATCGAAAATTGTGTCGGTCGATGCGTCGAATTCGAAGATTCGAATTATGGCGGGAAACGGAAAAACGATGTTCGGAAATGATCTTGTCTTCGATTCAGTCATGACTTAAATCTTTATTAAAATATATATGTATCAAATTTGTTTAACTTCGAGTAAATGTAGGTAGGACATCTTAAAACGAGTGACAGAAATTTGCCATCATTGATAACATAGAAACGTGGCAAATAGTTATTTACATGTCTGTACTAACAATGCAACTTTGATTTGTTTGATCTGCATTGCGTTAACTCACGAAACAATGACGACACTGATCTGGGAAACTGAAAATAGAAGTCTTAGAAAAAAGGAATACTTGGAAAAGATGCGTCTGGCGTGGACAAAAGCTACAATGATTTCCACTTAAATAAATACATAAATACACGCATATTAGACTACAGCTTACGTAACTTGCGAAGGATTGGAGCTGGAAAATGATGAAAAAGCGTTTAACAATATGCCAAAAACGAGACGAAATAAATAATCCCTTAAAAATAACAATGATTAGAAATGAGTTGAAGAAATCGCATTTTTGAGCACATGCCGATTGCCTCAAAGGGAGGATACGGTATTAATAAAAAATGTGAAACCGTTCACAAATGGAAATTGCGATTTAAAATGTGAATTGCGGAGGATGGACACTTGTTCAATATTTAACCCTAAGATATTCATAATTATGATAATATCACATCTCCATAGGCGTAACACAAATAGTTAACAGTCTTTTGGCATATTTTCATTCATTCTTACTGAGAAAATACCGATATAAAAACCTTGAATTAAGATAATCATTCTCGAGGTGTATTTGTTTGCAGCCGATAGTTTCAGCGACACGCTTCGATTTTGTTTTGCGGCAGAATGTTTAAGTTCTCGAAACTATACGGAAGTGCGCGAGTCATCCACAGCTCGTTCTCGCTTGCATGGCGAAGGCGTTGGTACAACTCGCGAGCTGTTTCCTCGACTGCGGCCACCTTCGAGTTGTGGGTGATGCCTTGAAACTCGACAATCACGCTCGTTTGATCAGCAATCAGTACCTACAAAGCGCAACAAGAGAATCCAAGTATTAGTGAATTATATAATAGTATCATTTTCGATAAATCACAAGTGAAAAACGTAAATTAAGTAATAAATATTATTAGTAAATTATATAATAAATATTATTCGTAAATTATATAAGTTTCATTTTCGATAAATCACAAGTGAAAAAAGTAAATTAAGTAATAAATATTATTACTAAGTTATGTAATAGTTTCATTTTCGATAAAAAAACAACTGAAAAAAGTAAATTATATAATAAATATTATTAGTAAATTATATAATAGTTTCATTTTCGATAAATCACAAGTGAAAAAAGCATTGAAGAGACTTCGAACAATTTTTAAGCAATTTTTCCAAAGCATCGATATACCTTGCAATTGTATCCACCGTCCGATTGGCTGTAGCATTCAAAGTGGCAGTTCGCGTGCATATTTCCCGCAACGAAAGACTCCAAGGCTCGTTGATAACCGATTGTTGGGCACGAGCTGGGCGTCGGGGTTGCTTGGTTCGTTTTCTTGCCGCGCTTCTTGTGGCCCGAGCTCTTCGAGTTCGCGGGCGCGGCTCTGACATCGTTGTTGTTACTGACGAGAGCCTCGTTTATGGAACGTTGTCGTTCCAGCATTCTGGACGATTCTATTGGCTTCGCCCAGCGGATCTCCCAGTTTTCGCGTTCGGCGATTCCTCCCGGTACTGCAAATGAGAATCAATAGAATAAAACACATAATCCGGAATATCGAAATTACTATTTTCATCACAGTTTCGTTGATTACCCGTCATCATGTCCATCGCGCTCTGCGCTTTCCCGCGAGTTTCGTAGTGAACGAAGGCAAAGTGGTTGATCTTCTTGAGTTTCAGAATCGGTATGCCGGTTACCGTCTGAATGATTTCTCTGACCTTTTGGTGAGGAATATCGGGGCAAATGTTTCTGACAAACAGAGCTGTTACCTGCAAAATAAAACCATGATTGAATCGATTATCACAGAATTATTTACATACAGAAGTTTATAAATTACGTATTGTACAGAGTATATTGTGACGGAGTTATAATTTTTTCGTGAAAAAACAATTTTTTTCCAATAAATAAATTTAAAAACGTTAGTTAATTTTTAAAAACCCTCATTTCCAAGTATCTTCCACACTATTCATAAAATTACGGAGTGTCTAGGCGTCCGGATGCCGTACGAATTGTGTTATATTATTCGTCCGGAAAGTCGGAAAAATTCACGTCGCGATCTCGATTGAACGCTTCGTATGTTTCGTGAGGTAGCAGCTGAAAGTTACCGCTTGAGTATTACATGTATACATATATGTTTTAAAAAGGAAAACCCGTTAAAATTCGTTACTAAAGTGAAAAATTTCCGCTTTAGTAAGTTTTTGCGGACGAATAGTCGTGTATTATTCGACTTTCTAAAAAATTAATTTTATATTTCGGATGAATGAATAATCGTGTATTATTCGTCTTTTCTTCATTAATTTTATATCTCTGATGAACGAATAATCATGTATTATTCGTCTTTTTTTCATTAATTTTATATATCTGATGAACGAATAATCGTGTATTATTCGTCTTTTTTTCATTAATTTTATATTTCTGATGAACGAATAATCGTGTATTATTTGTCTTTTTGTTCCATTAATTTTATATTTCTCATGAACGAATAATCGTGTATTATTCGTCTTTTTTCATTAATTTTACATTTTTGATGAACGAATGATCGTACATTATTCGCCCAGATAAATAAAGTTAACGAAACACACATACCGATTGCATGATTTCGTCGTCGACCGGTTCCCCGGGTTCCGGATCCGCCCAATCCACGGCGATCTCGTGATTCCACAGAACGATCCTCCCGGGTATGAGTTTGCGTCGCGCCATAGCGGCAGCACGATGGTCTTTAAATTCCACGAAGATGAAGCCGCGATTCTGCGTTTTGTCGTGGGCGTCGGGATACAGCAGGATATCGGTGATCCCGTCGAGAATGCTGCCGAGTTCGTTCATGAAATCGGCTCGGCTTTTGTCCTTCGGCACACCGCCGAAGAAGAGCCGGCAGTTGTCGATGGACTTCACGACGCCGATTCGATGACCCGGTCGTATCTCGTAGCCGTTGAGCGCGGCGCACGCGCGACGGGCGACCGACGAATTTTCGAACAACGCGAACGCGTAGCCCCTCGTGGATCCCGAGAAATCGAGCATCAGCCGAAGCTCGAGAAGTCGACCGACTTTGGACAGAATCGGCATCAATTCGCACTCGTAACAGTCGCGCGGCAAACGGCCGAGAAACACCTCGCCGCCCTTGTTGCGATCTTTCGTGTCCGGCGAGAATTCGGGCGCCGTGAGACGACGCTGGCCGTTTTCCTGCACGAGTTCGTACTTCGTCTCGCGCAGGAGTTTCAGAAGATTCAGCGTCAGCCGCTGACCGGCCGCGTTGTCGGCTTTACCGGAAGCCTCCATGATCTTCCGGATTCAACTGTGTTCGATTTTATTGTGTTATTCGATATTATTGTGTTGTTCGATTTTATTGTGTTATTCGATATTATTGTGTTGTTCGATTTTATTGTGTTATTCGATATTATTGTGTTGTTCGATTTTATTGTGTTATTCGATATTATTGTGTTGTTCGATTTAATGTGTGTGTTCGATTCAACAGTTTGATTTTATTCGAAGCGATTGTTTAAATGACCGAGCGCGACGAGTCGTAGAATTGCGGCACACCGGCGATCGCGTCGACCTTTCGCTGAGAAATGCGCTCGACGACTGACGACGGACGATCCCCTCCTGTGACACGCTGGACGTTCCCCCTCTACCGCCGCACTTCTCGGACGGCCAATCGGACCGAGCTCGGCGAGTGGAGGGGATACGTCGCGACAAATCACGCGCGCGCACCGGACTCTCAACGGTTTCTGGATACCGAGAAGGGACAAACCGTTGGCGATTCTCGGACCTCGGGAAAATTTTCGGAATTTCGATGGATTCGTGCTGTTTTTTTGTGGACAGTGGAATTAAAGAGAAGCGCTGGTCGGCCGAGGGATTTAAAAGCTGTTTAAAAGCTATTTAAATGGAAGGCCAGTCAAGATTTTGGATTTAAATCGCCGACTTGAAAATACAAAAAGCGAGGAAGCGATCTGTAAGGTTCGCGAATGTTCTGGCTATCTAAAAATTCTTGATTTAAGGATTTTTATGGCATTTTTCTTTGCCAATCTGATTATTCGAATGTCCTGAAAATTGAGATCAACGTGGAAAACTTCGACGAACAATACAAAAAATATCGAAAAATTGAAGCTAATTACCAAATTTGTAAAAAAAAAAAAAAACGTTTTATTTCCTTTTTGTGCCAAATAGCGTAATCGAGTACCGCAAGAAATTAAAGGTCAAGGAAACGGTGAAGAGAAACGTAATTATAACGGTTTGAAGAAAAGAACGCCGTGTTCCTCTCAATACTATAATTAATTTAATGGCACTATAATATTCAGTATTATGACATTCTATTTGATAGCTTACAGTATTACGCGTATATATAGTATATATCTTCATATATATACGTATATATATATTATATGTTGTAGCGTAAATTTCATATAATATAACATATATATATTTATATATATTATATACAGCCATACGATCAACAAAATGTTCGATTATTTTTATTATTCCATTCTGTCTTCCCTCTTCTCGCCTCTCACCTCTTCGCATAAAACGGTCGCGTGACTTTTCCATTTTTCAAACATTTTCAATCCACTTGCAGTTGGTTTTTTTTTATTCGTAATTCACGATTAATTGGCAAACATGTCTTTAAAACCATCAACCGTCCCGATCAACTACTCAAATAACTCCGTTTGATCGTCTCACTAGTAACACTTTACAAAACTATATACACTAAAGCCCATTATCGTCCTAAAACTCATTTGTTTGTTTCTTTGTTTTTCCTTTTCTTCCTTTTCTTTGTTTCATTATTAATATTATTATTATTAGCATTATATTTAATACTATTATAATCCACTAGCTAGTAACATTTTTTTTTTTCGGTACGTACGGATTTTCCTCCCGTTCCTCAGCGTCATTGCGTCATTATTATATAATAATAATCACCTTCATTATCGTCGAAGTAATAACATTAACGCAGCTTCAAGATAAACAATGCCCGATCGGCACGTACACGTTGGCCACTAGCGCACATATTACGAAGTGTATAATAAAGACTTGTCTGTTTGTGTGGTTTTTTGTTAAATATTTATTTTCGTTCAATTCTACGATCTCTAATCGACTAATCAACGTCCATTTTATTCGTCGTCATACGTTTCATCCATTTGTTTTATATCATCAGTCGTTCAATTTTTCGTTCTCCATCCTTTCTTTCTTTGTCTTTTCCAATTCGCGGTAATACAGCTTCATCACTTCGCCAGCCTTTCGCGTCTTTATGAATATAAATAATATCTATCTCGTCGTCGTTGCCCGCTCCGCATTTTTCTTCCCTCCTCGCGTGGATTGCTATTACGTTGCGTCGAATTTGTCCTCACCGTTTCTATATCGAAATGACTTATGGCTTACGATATATCTATACTTTACTTAATAATGTGGGTTCTCTTTGCGACTTAATTAAAAAGGCGACAGGACAACCTCGCTTGTCTACACATGGCGCGCGAAGCGCCACGCAATGCAATTTACATAGACATTCAGTTTAGTTTTACTTACACGTATTATTTAGCACCTACGCGAAAAACCCGACGACGTCGCGTCTGTCGACGGCGTCGGAAGCGATCAACGAAAGCGAAAGGATGAACGAGCGAATGTCTTTTTTCTACTATCACGTTCCGTTTTTTTTTTTGGGCAAAAAGTATACATATTTATCCGTCTAAAACATATCTTCTAATTCGAAAATCGGGTGTATCGATCGGTACAAAATAATTGTGAAAAGCTCTATACTTGTCGCTATTTTAATTCACATTTTTTCCCCTAATCACGCCCAAAGATCGTAAATTTCGGAGCACACTCAAGTATTCATAGAAATTTCAAATAGACACGATATTTATATTCGAGAAAATATTTGTAACGATAATAATAATAATAATAATAACAATTTCGAGTTTCGAATAGGATTTTCACACATGTATATCAAATGGGTTATTTAGAAAACACTGGAAATAGGCGAACGGGGTGTTTCGTTCGACGTTTTATATTTTATCGACTAGTAGGCTCGCAACGCTGAGACTCAAATTTGACCCGAGTTATCATTGTGTGTATTTTGTGTTTTTGGCTTTTACTTGTGTGACTGTACGACTGCATGAGTATACAATGTGTGTTGGGGGATGTGTGTTCAGGTACATTTTCAGTCTTCTGACGAGGTCAGCCCGATCGCGTAAATTTTTTTTTTTTTCAAAATACTATCGATATCTACAGTCAAGTTTTTTTTTATCGTCTTTGCGATTAAAATCGCTCTTGTATATAATTTCAAGTCTAAGAAGAAGATCGTAAGAGGTAGAAGGAGAAGAATTTAAGACGACTGACTTTTCGAGTGAAATTTCAAGCGCGATTTATGTTTAGACTTTTCGCGATATACCGCAATCGTTAGAAATCGTGGGCATAGATTTATCTATTTAGTTGAAAACATAATATTGGGATAAACGCAATAATATGCGACTATACAATAACATACACTTGAGTGTGCTCCACTGTATAAAACAATACACAATTTCGCGTCTTTATATCATTATTTACGGAGTTTTTGTTCCAGTCGATGGCTCACAAATAAATAACAAAAAAATCGTTCACTTGAGGGAATTTACACAACCCGACGGGTTTTCGTAATTACGAGCGTTTTCGCAATAACGAAATGATTACGTGAGATACAATTCTGCTACTAAGTTCCTAACGGCGTTGAGAAATCCACCTGTTTTTTTTTAATCACGTCAAAATCCGGCAGAAATACAAATTCTAATCAACATTTCGTCGTAAGTAGCCCACCGACTCTTACGACAAATAACAGCTTCAGCGTTTTGTTTCTTCTTTTTTTTTTTCAAGTGTGCTATCTGAAATTTCTAAAAATTAATTTTCTGCTCTTGTCGCTAAACTGAATTAGCATCAGTGCCTAATGACCCACCGTCCCAATGACAAATATTTAATTTACTTCGTGGCAATTATTTATTTAGCCATTTCTTCGTCGTCATCTTTAATCGTATATTTCATATTATATACTAATGTATACTTCTTTATATTTTTATAATGCTGCGTATCACCGAACTATAGCCAATAGAAAGTAATAATAATAATAATAATAATAATAATAATAATCAATAGTTTACCTACGAATAAGAATCCTCGCTATACTTAATTTGAGTCTGATTTATCTTACGTGTTAATTCTATTTTTTTCTTTTTTTTCTGTCTTTCAATCACGAGTGCAGTGAGATATTTCGCGATCTCTCGAGTGTCCAGGCGATGGCGACGAAGTGTCTCGTTATGTCGGGTTAATTAAACAATTAATTAACAATAAATACGCTTATAAATTATAGCCATGCAATAATGATCGTTGTACATTTTTTTCTCTGCGGTTTCATGCTTTCATTTGTTCGTATGTGTAAATGCAGTTAATCTACTATTTTATTTTCATTCGCGATTGCGTGCGTTGAGCTGTTTTGTGTCCGTTTGAAGGAATTCACTTTGAAAATAATGTATTTTTTTGTCGTTAGGCAATGACGCGTCGTCAGCCCTGTTTGCCATGCTGACATTATCTTCTGTGTTGCGTTAAGAAATCCCTTTTGGCCTTTAATTAAATCAACACATTACTCCGCTTTCCTCGCGCAAATAGTCAGTTTACATAGTTTATATCACGACAATTTCTGCACTACAGGTGCAAACCGGACGCGGGCCGTCGTGCTGCACCTTAACGTTTTGTACGATGAACCGTGTAACGATAATAATTCTTTTTTTTCATATAATATTATAATATTAAATATTACGTTTATCTACTTAACGTTAAGAAAATGAGAACCATTTTTTAAATTAAATATTCCTTTGATTTTCTTTCTAGGCATCTAGTTTGACATTTTTTAGAATTCTTTCTCTCCCAAATGGGTGTTTTTTTAAAGGGGAGATTACGATGTAATATTTAGAACGAGATCCTGGAATCGGGGCAGTCGCAATTCCCGGATACTCGGGTTTATTTATTTTTTTCGCCAATTATCAGAAATGCGATCGATAAAACACTTAGACACAGCGATTTTGTATTCAATAATTCTTTAAAAATGTATACATCGCGTTTTTGGGCTGCAGAGAGTTAGAAATTAAGACAGAGAAGCGAGAGGAAAATGGGGCAAAGCGCGATTTCTTTCTTTGCCCCTTCTTCAATCGGTTTCTCTGTCTCCTCTCTTAACCTCCGAATCTTTTTTTTTTCATACACATCGATAGGCAAGGGACACAGAAAATTATGATTATTATTGAAGACACGTATCATGCAAACACACGAAGAACAGTACGGACACCGAAGAATCACGAGAAAAAACACATCTTCACTTTTTTTTTATAGTTAATAGTTGTGCCGCCTAAGCGTTCTGACACGAAATGATCAGCACATTCTATGACATTTACGTATAATTAATAATACGTTAACATTCTTGTTTTCGCGATGACACATTTTCAATATTTGAGATTCGATTTCTCCATTTCAACTTCCTTCTCACGTTTTTCGGGTTCCGAAAGTAAAAAGCGTCAAAGACAACATTTCTAATCAGACGTGCCTAATCACTAATCGAGTAAAGACTACAATTTGAGGAAAGAATAAAGACATTTCAAATGTTGCCCGTCGAAGGTAGCGTTCGTAGAAAGATGTCGTAGGGGCTCAAAACCGACAGTCTCACTAGGCGCGCACCTTCCGAGTGTATTCGCGAAATTTCGGTTCACGAAAATTCACGATTATTTTCCACTCTTTGACGGGTTGAAGAGACGAAATAATCGTTCAACTTTAGCGATAAAATACTGTCGGAATAATAGCTTATAAACAATCTACGGTCACACACTGGCGAAGCGTTAGCGTGCTAACCCAGTGACTATAAGTAATCGTCGATAAACTTGACATCCAGACACGAACTCGAAGCTACGAAGCGAAAGTTTTGTTTCGCTACAACGTGGACAGATTGAACTATTTAGCGGCGAAGTAACATTTTCGCTCGAAACACGTACATAATAAGTTACATTTCTTTAGTTTACGATAATATATTTTAATACAATATTTATCGAAAAGTTAAATGCGTTTGCGGTACGCTCATTCGATAATTCCATCAAACAATATGATTCAACGTCATTTTCCGTTACATCGACTAGTAGGCCATAAACATCTGCGTGTTATCCGTCAAGTATCTCGAAAATTAATGTACCAACATTTCGCTCTGTTTAATTGTTACGTTTTTTGTGTGAAAAATAAATCTCGTGATTTTGGCCGTGAATGGGTTTTGTATTTCGTTTCTTATTGTATCGTCGCGAACGCTACGGGCTCGGCGGTGCCTCAATCTCGTTCCAAAGCCTTTCCGGAGTGATCACACGAACCAATCGGCTCGACACCTCCAACAATATAAAATTATCTTTTTGCTTTTACGAAACATCTGCTGCGGCTAACGAAAATTCAATGCTACGTGTATGTTTTGTTCCTGTAGGCGCTTGTTAACGAACGACTCGCCACATCCGGGACACTCGAGATTCTCCGACGAATTATCTCTTTCGTGCACGCGTTAAAATCGAATTAGCGGATACTTTGTTATTTCTCATTCTTTCATTCTTTAATGTAAAATTTTCGGGTTGGCCAAGCGCAGGACCGAGTTACAAATAACCTAAGGTCGCGTAGGTCTTTACATAGGGCGCGTCCACTCTACAATCCCTGAAAAAAGAAAAACGAAGGAGTCGGTTACAAAATTAACTTTCTTTTGATTTTGAGAATTTTCGATTATCATGTAATACTGTCATAATAAATGAAAACACTATTTGTTTTCGAGTCACTAGTTCGAGTAGCGTCGAGTCGAGTCGAGTAAAGAATATTTCGAACACTTCTCGATGGAATAAAAATTTGAAAAAAAATCAAGCACATTGAAAGTGCTGAAAAAATGTATTTGGCACAATAATAATTTCAAAATGTTATGAACAAATTAATGAAAAAATGAATTGTTCAACAATTTACCCGGCAACCCAACTTTTTTTTCTGATGATAATTATTCATTCATTTTTCTGAACACGTATGAATTTTTTCAGATTTTTGTCTAATTTTTTTTAAATGCGGTTTTCGTCCCTCATTTTCCTTGAAAAAAAAAACGCAATTTTGAAAAATTAGACAAAATTCTGAAAAAATTCATACGTATTCAGAAAAATGCATGAATAATTTTTATCCGAAAAAAAGTTGGGTTACCGGGTAAATTGTTGAACAATTAATTTTTACATTTATTTGTCAATAACATTTTGGAATTATTATTATTATGCAAAATCAATCTTTTCGGTACCTTCAACGTGCTTGATTTGTTTCAGATTTTTAGTCCATTGAGAAGTGTTCGAAATATTCTCTGAACCTTAATAAAGCAAACCCGACATTACTATAGACAAAACGCCGAAAATAAAACGAAAAAATGACTTACTCGTCTTCCCATGGGCATACTTCGTTAACATTATTGTCTCGCTGCTCCTGTGGGTTCTGGGCGGTGGCGCCCTCAGTTTCCTCCTTCGGCCGATCGTCGGGCTCCCAAACAGGCACAACCTGAGCCTCCTCGCCCTCGGCCTCGATCTCGGGTTCCTCGGACGCGACCTCTTGCGGCACTTCGGCGGCACCAAGATCGGCAGTATCCTCGGATTCTTCGGGCTCCGTCGCCGCGGCCTCCTCTTCCTCCTGCGTGGTTTCCTCCTCCTCGTCGCCGGTTCTCTCAGCCTCGTCGTTGAGGTCGCCGACGATGGCGCTGATGCTGATAAGCGGCGCCATCGTGGGGGTTTTACCGGCGCTCGGCTCGGCGGTTCTCTTGTCCCGCTTGTCGAGGTGCGCGTCGCACGGGATTTCACCCTCCTCGGGGACGGTCTTCACCGAGGCGACGAGCTCGAGTTTCTCGGCGAGGAGGAGAGGAAGATCGAAGCTCTGCTGAGGCGACGCGAAGTTGCACGAGGAAACCGAGGGCCGCGCGGTGTCGGCCAATTTGACTCGGGTCGTGCCGGAAGTCGAGCCGATCGAGTAGTTCCTCGTTATCGTGTTCGGCCCGCCGCCGCCGCCGCTGCCGCTTCCGGCGCTCGAGAACTGATGATGAAGAGCGCACGGCTTCCGCAATCTCTCGGTGGCCTCGGCGATCGCTATACTGACGTCCGACGAGGAGCTGCACGAGTCGAGTTGCGAGGAATTCTTTCGCGAGGTTCGCTGCTCCCCCGAGGTCGAGTGCTGATGCGGTAGCTGCATCGTCGTCGTGCTTCCGTCAGCAGACCCCGCCGTCCCAGACGCGGATGACGTTGCCACAACGACGTCGGCTGGCGCTGCTGGGGCCGCCGACGACGCCGCCGCCGCCGCCGCTGGTGCAACCGATGATTGATGATCTGACGTGCTCGGCTCGGGCGCCGCGTCCCATGGGCACACGTCGTCCATAGGGCGAGCCGCAACCTCCGACGCGCCAGCATCCCTGACAACACGAACTTTATTATATATGATTTAGGTTTTGGGCCGGGCCAGATCGTGTATGGACTTTTCGCTTTAAGCCTTGAGGCCTCGGACCTCGGTGAAGCAAGCGCCGCGTGCTTCTCGGTCGAATTGCCGTCGTTTCGAAAAATATGCAGTCTGACGATTTTACGAGTTCTCTGGACCGAGTTGATATAATCAACTCGGTCCAAAGTAACGAGTGAATTGTAAAAAGAATTACGAAATTTTCTTAATTTTTTTCGCCAAGAATGTAGGTCAAGGCTCTTAAGGAGGCATCGGCGGTACGGTCACTCATTTTACGGGTTTAATTTAATAAATTATTTATACATACTTTTAAAGGGAAACTAATGTTAATAAAGGTAGATCTGGATTAAAGAGATTCTACTGAATATTGAAAAAATTGTATGGAAATGAAGTCATAGAAAAATAACTCAGGTTGTGCTAATAATCAATAGGGTATAAATGCGTTTAATACATCCCATTAGTTATTAGCATAAACTGAGTTATATATAGAGTTATATATATAATTTTTTGCTATCCATTTTTTTTTATACATTAACCAGGATCTGTTCAACTTAGATCCACCTTCATTGTCACTAGTTACCGTTGGAATGTATGTTGACATAATTTTTCAAATCTTAGATTGACATGACTGTACCGCTGATGCCTCCTTAAGATGTGGTGCTTGCTATCAAAGTTTGTTTCCTGAACAATTATTTTGCCCTGCGATGAAAACCATCTCTAGTTTTTTTTACGGATTTTTTTTAGCCTAACGTCGAAGGACAACATTTACGATTCGTTGTTTTTAGCCGCGCGGAGTAAGGAGACCTAAATATTCCCGAAGAAAGTCGAACGCATAAGGAACGTCTGGATTTGAAGGTCGATAAATTTGTTTAGAGGTATAAAACTTAATACATATTATAACACTTAGATCGTCAAAGTTTTGTGTGTTCAATTGAAAAAGGAAAATTAGTGCGTTATACGGAAAATAAGGGTAAGATAAATCAGGGAAATAAAAACAGTAAGCCATCGATTCGAGAATATGTATCGTACTCGTTTGTGTGCTTCATAAAGTCTCTTGCCCAAGTGAACATTGAAATAGAAAATCGTGAACGGGAGTCAACATGGATTGAAAAGGGATGATATAGTGTCTCAAGGAGAAAGTGAATGAGAGACAATAAAAGCGACGTAGATCGAAAATAAGAATAGATATAGGCATAAAAACATATTATACCCCACAATTGATCTTAACGTTCAAATCGAAACTTAAGTCTGAATCCCAATCGTAAATTCGCAATTCAACGCAGACTTTGGTTTGCTAGATGCAAAGGATGAAAAGAAGTCTGAGCCTCCCATGAAGATTTTAAACATTGAAGTACCATCTGAAACTTTGCGCCTCGACCCCCTTGAAATAAAATGTGCAGCATTGTCTGGTTTGTTTGGACTTGGCAAGACGAGAACTGGAGAAAGCTGGAGATGAAAGCTCAAGAACTCAAACTTTGAGTATTCGCCGCAACTGAGAAGTCGTGTAGAACGGAATAAACGTGTCGGATTTTTATTGTTCTTCGTTTTCGTTTTTTTCAAGCATTGAATTGTGATCGAAATGAAATAAATCGACGTATAATATATATAGAATATAACAACAGGATAATAAATGTACACACGAATCTGATCAAAATTAGAGAATCTCACGAGAAGCAATGATCGTTTCGGTGACTTACTGAACACTATGTGGTCTAGGCCTCGAAGGAATCTTAACGAGGTGAGCCAGATCTCCCCTGAAAATACCGCAGCAATAGAAAAATGGAAGTTCTTTTCGAAAAGTGTGCGTAAACTTTCGGTCGTCACACGAGCAAGTGGGTAACAGGTCGTTGAATTTTTACGTTCACGTATATCGCGAGGCTCATTGTTACGAAGACGACGCACCAAACGAACCAACAGGACAAAAATCCTAATGTTGAATAATCAGTAAAATAAATAAATTCGTTAACTGAGATTTGAAAAATCGTCCAATCGCTTGTTGTGAAACGATGTGTAATCGTAGTTTTCGGCTATCAGGAACCAACAGGACAAAAATCCTAATGTTGAATAATCAGTAAAAATAATAAATTCATTAACTGAGATTTGAAAAATCGTCCAATCGCTTGTTGCGAAACGATGTGTAATCGTAGTTTTCGGCTATCAGGGCTGCCTACCTGTACGGAATGTCGGTGAGGTTCGATTGGCTATGAGAATGGGGCACCTTAGGCGTCGTTGTAACGTCCCGAACGCCACATATAGCGAGCTCGTGAGCCGAACCGGAAAGGCTTCGATCGCTTCCTCTTCGTCGTCCGCCGGTGCCGCTCGTGTGCTGTTGCTGCAGACTCCCCGGCATCGGTGCCGCGCTCGTCGAAATTTTCTTCTTCGCTTGACCACCAAATCGGAAAAAGCTAAACCAACAACAAAAATAATATTACTAAACGAGGGCGGAAAAACTTTTTTTTTTAGAAAAAGGTTTTCTGCCGAGTATTGTACGAAATGTTCCTTTACAAGGTGTGAAATGGACGTATTACGACACCGAGTGAAGTAAAATAACATTATTTAATAGGCTTGTGTGAGTAAAAAAAAAAAGGTTGAAATAAAATCTTACCTTTTCTTCTGAAGGGGTTGAACCCCAGCAGCCAAAAGATTCCGATAATGATCGGAACGTATAAATCTTGGATAACAATCCTTCTTCAATAAAAGTGTGTAAACGTGCTCGGCCGCCGCGTCGAACGTGAATCTGCTTGGATTCCTCATCTCTTGGTGAACCTTTTCCATCGTTTTCCCGTCGATATTTATTTCGCACGGTGCACCGGGAGCCAGAAATTCCCTGTTTCAATCAGTAAAAATATTAGTCGTCTATAGCCAAAAAAAGAGAGAAGAAGAATACCGCGATGGGCAAAACAAGAAGAGTTGTAAATCCTCATTCGTTTAATTAAGAAATCAACGTTACAGTACGGCTTGCATTCCAGATGTGATTTATTAATAATAACCAGATGCGACTATAGAATTATGTCTGAACTTTTCAATGGCTGCATAAATACCTCATTGTATAGCTCATTTAATACCGAACGCGGTCATTCATTACTTTCGTAATGAAATTTTATTCAGAACAAATATTTTTTGCACCCATTGAAAAATGTACACGTTATATTATAATTACTCCATGTTACTATTATTAACTAATAATTACAAAACCAATTGCACCATCAACTTTTTGTCTAAAAGTTTTAGGGATTTACAACTCTGAAAACAAGTGATATTTGTCAAAATGATTAAACCGCATAATAGTTGTATAATATTAATTTACTAACTTGAAAATTTCGTTGACTTTGTCGGATATTTGCGCCTGAAAGCTGTGCCTGAGATCCTTCACGGCCAACCAGAATCTTATGTTTTCGTGGCTGTATTCCTTTCTCAAATAATTTGTAAATTCTTGAAGACCTGAAATACAAAAATTCGATGAGTCGTAATTAATTTAAAAAAAACTAATTAGTCAAACCTGGTGGCCTTCATTTTGTTGAAACTATTCATCATTGTCTTTACCTGTTGGATCGGACATTATTTCCTCCATAGCAAATGCCCATCTTTTAACCCGTTTCTCCGTAGGAACTTCAACTCTGAAAAAGTCACGAAATTCATCAGTGATGATAGCAAATTTGCGGCGACATCGCATTGTGCGCGATCAACTTACAGTGGGCTATTGAGCTGCCAGAACGTATGATCGTCAGTTATCCACGGATTTGAAGGTTGTGGCTGAACGATCATAGGATCGTACTCGACATACGTCTCAAAGTGTGTTTTCAAATTTTCGATAGCAGCTGAAACTTTTATCCTCGTACGCGTCAGGCTGTTTCGTAAAAGCTCAACCTGCGAGATAGATAACAAAAAAGTTATAGGAGTTGAACATTTTTTACGATGACGAAAACGAATCGTGACGAACCTCGCGCTGCAAATCATTCAAAGTCCTTTTACGTAACGGGGGCCGACCAAGTCCTGGTCGTGCTCGAGTCGGCACAGGCACAACTTCCAGACTGCTGAGACATCCCGGTGGCGGTCTGTAAACTCTCCAGAACGCTCGTTCCTGCGAGTCGCTAACTATCTTATCACCTTTCTTCCTTTCCTTCGATAATCGTACCTGATAAATAAATAAACATCGTCGTTATTTCATTTTATACAGCTTCTTAAATTTAATAACGAATTCAGTTTTTAATTTAATAACGAATTAAATTGTACATTTAATAACGAATTAAATTGTACATTTAATAACGAATTAAATTGTACATTTAATAACGAATTAAATTTTAATTTTAATAACGAATTAAATTCTAATTTTAATAACGAATTAAATTTTTTATTTAATGTAAAAAAAATTCCCCCTCGGCTTACGTCTCAGAAGGACAAAGGACAAAAGTTACCTGTTCTTCCGCTTGAAGCTGTATAATGTCCCATTTATTTTGCAAATTCTGTCGCAAACTTTTCAAGGCTTCCTGAAATGAGCGTCAATGGGGAAAATGAATGTTTCTGTTTCGTAGCATATATCTAAGTAATAATTTGCTAATTATTTTTGTGCAGAATATTTTACGTACTGTCTCGTAATCTTCAAGGGCGTGACGTTGCTTATTTCTTAGAGTTCGTTTCGCAAGATAGATCGCATATTCTACGTTGTCGGGTGTTCTGTGTTTCGGGTGTTGCCATGGCCAATAGTATGGTGTCTAATAAAAACGAGAAATCGTTTCACCATGATATTGTAGTCGAAAATTTGTAACAGCGCCAACAATCGACTAATCCGCTTACCTGAAACCTATATAGTGAGCTGTCGTCTTTTACAGTAAGAGTTTTGGAGTCGTTCACCGGGAAGAAGTAGCCATACTGGCAAAGTTGATTAGCAATGTGGACCGCCTCTACTGTCGACAAAAAACGTCCCTTCACATCTTGATAAAAGAGCTCGTGATTATAAAAGCACTTTGACAAGCGGGTAAAGTCGTGCAAGTTCATATATTAAAAAAAAGAGAAAAACGTGACATGCCAAGCGATTAATTGACAGTGCGGATTACATTTTACGTTAAGCATTTACAGAAAGTGGAATTTTTCGTTTTGTGATGTCACGTGCTCGGAATAGACTTATTTTCTCAAATTCCCATTAACGATTTTCAACAGACTAGCTTTTATATTCGTTTCTAAGGCATTTCAATAAAGTGAATTTGTCAACTTTTACCTGCATAGTATAATCCGGAAAGTGTCCTAATAAAATGTTCGATTATCTACGAGCTTATTTGACTACAATCGTCGTTTAGTTTGAAAATCGTCTTAAAAATATATTTTAAGAGGGAGAAGCGCTTCGCACTAGTTAAATCAGTGCTCATCGTTCAAAATCTTTTCTACGAATCCTTGTGGTTTTATTGATTGTATTGTAAGGCAGCTTGCATAGCAGCAGGTGTTCTTAACGTAGAGAGACATTCAGTCATGTAATTGTAATGGACCATTTTATGGAAATATCCGAACAGGATGAATCGTCGGCTGTACTGCAGCACTCGAGGTGTCTAAGATCTCGTAAGAACAGTGAGACTGTGCGGAATGTACGTTGGAATTACGTGATGCGCATATCATCGATGGCTCGAATATATTAGGCCCACGTCTACACCTAAAGACGCTCGTGACTTAAACATTCATTACACACTATGCATACATTCAACAACCATTGAACGACGATTTTCGATGCCACAAATGCTAAAAACAAAGTGACAACGATTTCAACGAAAGAATGTACGTAAAAACGAACGAAAACAATTTATAACATAAAAATTGAATTACTGATGTAAAACAAAAATAAGTTTATGGGAAGAAATAAGTGTACGAAGAAAAAAAAACAATGAAATTAACAACTTGTATCTTTTATTGAGGACCATGCAACATTGAACAGTCATTGGGATCAGGTTGAGGCAACGTAATAGACACATATAAATCTGAGTACCGGGGGACACGCAGCCATAGCAGGCAAACGTCGCCTGTTTTTCTTTTTTTTCGTTTTTTTTGTGTAAAAAATCTTGACTCGCGGATTCATACCTGATTCCTCGATGGCAAGCCGGTCCATCAGCCACTCGATGAGGTCGTAGCCTTGAAGCAAGAAAAATGAATGTTAAGTCATTTAGCGTTAAAGAAACGTGACGGACCTTCAGAATCCAATTTACTCAGAGACAGTTTAATATTTTCAGAGAAAAGCATACGTTTCTCGGAAATACGAAATGTCTGAATAAATTGAATTGCAATTGGTAAATGCGTAAAAGAAATTTTTGAATATTCAAGCTCACCCATGAACGCCGAGGGGATTGAGGTGAGGAATTGTTTTTGGCTGCGCACGGGCACCCCGTTCTCAAGGTCTTGCATCTCCCGCACCAGCCCCTCCATCTACACCGAAGAGAAAAAAAAACGGAAACAAAACGATTCCAATTAAGATCCTGCTCATGAATATTCCAGGGTTTCGTTATTGCCTCTTTGTTGGCAACTTCGCTGCTCTCATTGCGTCTAATTTCGCGGTATTTTCGATATGCACAGTATGATCACAAAGATTATTGATCGCTCTATGAATACTATTTAGTCTTGCTCTACTATAGCTCTATTGTTGGCTCTTTTGTTTCCTCATTGAGGAAGCTTTGTTTTTGTATGTCAAGATAACGCTGGTTAGGATGGTTTTTAATTCAGAAGAAATATCCAAATTGCGACTCTACTGTTGTAAAAAAATCACATTGCGATGATTTTTATGTCTCGAAACGATATTAAAAGAATCACTTTTTAATTCAGAAGAAATATCCAAAATTAAATTGTTAAAAATTAATTGTTTTAAATTGTTAAAAAATCACATTGTGATGATTTTTATGTCTCGAAGCGGTATTAAAAGAATCACTGGTTTCTTCTGGCGTTATTAAAAATACAAAATGATAATAGTAAGCGGAGATATGAAAAATATCAATAAAATCTTGATCAATTTGGCGAAAAGACAAAAGAGTGATGTGCCTTGATGTTATTTTACCTTGTCGAAGGCGCAAGGTCTGTGGACGCGTTGGGTGCTATGGGCCTCCATCTCGTTCGTGGGGGCCCTCTGCGTCTCTGGCAGGAGCGGTGATGATAACGATGGCGGAGGGGGCTGGGGAGCTGGGCCGGAGACGGGTCTACCCGAACTCCATGGGGCTCTGGCCCCATCCCATCACTCCAGTCACCCCCGCACGCCCACTGTCAACACAGATAATTGAAATTCATTATTAAAGTGAAAAATAAATAAATAATGACTAATCCAACACATTTTTAGTGTTGGATTATTTTATTTTTAATTAGAATTAATTTTTTTCTGAGTTTCGTTGTACTCCAACGATGCAAACTTCAACATCATTGTATTTTTCTCTCTGCACGTGGAATCTCCACACAACGAATTGAACGGGTCACCTCTCCCATCTCCCTTTAGGTGAATGTAAGATAAATGATTCAAAAAATCAATTACAGAATCAAGTCCTATGAATAGGAGCGCGTATCGGTTTCTGTTTATTCGGACCAGAGCAATCGAGCAATTAAAGCTCTATGTCAGTATGGACGGGTTCAGTAAGCGAATCGACGTTGGTGGTCGTGCGCTCGTTGCAACCGGGGGCTTCGCGCATCTGGAGTAATTCCCACCAGTGGCTGTATAGAACCGAGATGTACACCGAGCACTCTCTTTGCCAGCGTTGATTGACTGTACCGCGACTCAAGGATTTCTGCTTGTTGAATACGTAATAGACGATTCAATATCGAATAGGTCACGCGCTCTCGCCATCCCAGCGAGTCTATTTGTCCCTCCATCTGTTCCATTAGAGAAACAAGCGAAAAATTAAGGTGTGTCGAGCTTTTGCGTATTGGTCTCTAAAGCACAAAGGACCAGAAATTTTTCAAGCAATGTTTTATAAGTTTTACTTCTTTTTGCAACACGCACAAAAAAGTCGCCTTTTCGCGCCTGTAGCGCGTGGCAAACGTGACCTTTTTTTCGTTAGGTGTGAGAAAGTGTGCGAGAAAGTAGTTTTTTGCATGATGTTGAAGTTTGCATCGTTGGAATGCAACGAAATTGAAAACAACAAAATATTAAGGAACCCAAATTATTATACTAGCTATAAAAATTTGTTATAACGACTAAGGGCATGACAAAACAAAATTGTTTCACCCCCTAATAGGCGTAAATTATTAACATTTTATGAAAATAATATTTTGTGTATTTTCGTTGCATTGCAACGATGAAAACTTCAACGTCATGATAATGCTGCTTGACTTTTTTGGGTCCGCCCATGACGCGCACCGACCGGCACAACCACCGGTGTTGGTTTTGATATAAGTAAGAATTTGTTTCTGCTACAACGTACAGCCTTCTTGGGTTTTTAGGTATTCTCCTCAGCCTTTCTTCTATATGACTCCCCATTCGCACTTCGCTAAGCTAACCTAGATTCCGTGGCATCCGCAGTCGACTACTAAACAGCACTGCACCCCGCATTCACCATGGGCACGGGGGAAACTGCGGAAATCCCGTACACGATACAAACGGCCGTACATTCATCAGATTTCTCGGTGTATACACGAAAATTACTTTCTTAATGGGCTAAATTTACCTAAAGACCCGAAAAAAAGGTTGAAATTTGTGTTTTTGTAGAAAGTATTGGCGGAATAAAAAATTTGTATTTTTATTTGCGAAACCAAAGCAATATCATTTTATTAGAAAAAAGAAGAAATCTTTTTAAAAACTTAAAAAAAAAGATGGCCAATGTTGCAATATGGAACAATGCTGATTTTAGTCAGCATTATTTTTAGGGCTCTCACATGGAGAGCCGGATTACACGGGTATCCAAACATGTTCGGATATCCGCGTAGTAAAGTTTGATACTTCAAATCCGGATACACGAACTACTCGAACTATCCGAGTACCCGAATAGCTCAAACTATCCGAGTTACCAAACGACTCAAACTATCCGAGTACCCGAACGGCTCAAATTATCCGAGTACTCGAACTATCCGAACTATACTTGAGTACTCGAACTATCCGAACTATCCGAGTACCCGAACATTTCGAAGTACACTTGAGTACTCGTACGACTCGAACAATCGGATTCGTTTTTTTTAACACTATTTTCGTACGATTATTGAATAATTCCATATTTAAAATACAGAGGAGGAAATGGTTACGCGCAGTATAACGTTTTACCATTTCCATGTCATGAAATATCAAAACATTTATGTAAATCAACGGATATTTTTTTAATCGTTCGTACGCTTTCGGTATTGTAGAACAAGCGGCGGGGGAGTAATAAAAAAAATTACGAGTAAAATGTCGTTTCACGCCTGCTCCCAGCACTTGCCATTGAAGAAATTTCACAATCAGGCTAGCTTTCAGCCCAGCGAACCCTTCGTTGCAGGTTTTACCAACGTCCATGATACGGAATATCACACCAGTATATGTCAATCAACAGTTATATGGTAAAAAAAAACGTATCTCCACGTTTAAATTCCGTTGAAAAAGCGGTGTGGGTGGTGGGGAATTGCTGGTTTAAGCTTGCTTGCTCCCTTGTCGGTACGAAAATTGTACAGGTGATCTGTACAATCGTCCAACGTGGGGAAAATATGAGTAGCAGTAGAGTATCTCGTCCAAAGATACGCCGTCCGGCAACTAAATTATTTTCTATGAAGGTAAGTTATGAGCGTGCATTCCAGCCTAGCACATACATTCAGAGATAATTTCAAACACTTCTCCATGGGAGAAAAATCTGAAGAAAATTAAGCATACGGAAGGTGCTATGAGAAGATCAATTTTGCATAAGAATAATTACAAAATGTTATTAAGAATTTGATGGTAAGAAATTGTTTAACAAATCAGCCGCCGACCTAACTTTTTTGAAAGCAAAATGATCCACCCGTATGACAGACGGATCCAAAATCTGTCACTATTCACACATTTTCTAATTAAACAATCAATTAATCGGATAGTTTGAGTATCCGGATAGTCCGAATAGTTCGAGTATCCGGATAGTTCGAATAGTTCGAGTATCCGGACAATCCGAATAGTTCGAGTATCCGGGCAATCCGGATAGTCCGGGTATCTGGGTATTCGGGTAATTCAGATAGTCCGGGTATCTGGGTATTCGGCTAATTCGGATATCCGGATAGGCTCATTTTTACCTAAATGAGGAAAACTTGAACTATCCGGTCAAGTCCGGATAGTTCAAGTTTTCCGAGCATTCGATAAAATGCAAGCACTAATTATTTTACTAAATTTCATGATATTGAAGTTTGCATCGTTGGAATGCAACGATATTCAGAAAAAAGTTAATTCCAATTAACCCAAACGACGAAATTATGTATAAAAAGTCATCATATCAATTAGTTCCTATGATGATAATTTATAGCTAATTTCATCATTTGGGTTAATAAGAATTAATTCTTTTTTTCTGATTTTCGTTGTATTCCAACGAAACTTCAACATCACTAAATTTCACCGAAACATCTTGCGGTATCTTACGAATCTGCAAATCTTGCGCAAGAAAGATTTTTTCTACTCCTATCGATTCGGAGGAAATAAAAATTCAAGTTGTGGTTTCGTCAGCTTAGCCCTAAGCCGGCGAAGCCACAATCGCGAGGATGACTGTTTCTCGATAGACAAGAGATATAGCCGGGCTGTACCTGAGGCAATGCACTTACTGTCAACCTGAATACAAACGAAAATAGGTACGTAGCCCCGCCATCGAGATACATGGACGTAGATGCAGCTTGAGTGTAAATCGTTAATGTCTCTCACGAGGCATCGGTTCGCTACGCGATCGATTCGAAAGTGCACCGAGTCTATACGCGCATATACCTTTTTTTTCCTCCCAACTTTAATTATATTTATTTCCCTTTTTGCCTCACCATTATTCTTTCGTCGAACGAATGGAGAGCTCTAAATAATCCAGGAGAGCACAATGGGGCTGGCCTTATAGCCTTATATATCGGTATAAGAGGAAGATTAGCGCCGAACATTTCTTTTACATTTTTTTTTCATTCCTTTTATAGAACCCGCATCCAACTAATAGAGAGATAAAGTATTTTTATTACTTTTAGAAAACTTCATCCGCTCAACTGTGATTATTCAGAAATTGAAGAGATTTTCGCTCTGAGTTTATAAGGATTTCCACGTGAAAAGCTTGCAGGGGAAAATTGAAGTTATACACTATAAACAAAATGTCATTGATTAAAAAACAATTCTAATATGAATTGTTCTAATAAAACAATTCCAATTTGAATTGTTCTAATTAAACAGTTCTAATATGAATTGTTTTAATAAAACAATTCTAATGTGAATTGCTCTAATAAAACAATTCTAATATGAATTGTTCTAATAAAACATTTCTAATATGAATTGTTCTAATAAAACAATTCTAATATGAATCGTTTTAATCTAATATGAAACAGCGAAGCCCGCAAGCGAATTGTTTTTTAATCAATGAAATTTTTTGCCGGTGTAACTTGAATATAAAACTGGAAACGCAAACAAAAATTGTTGGTAAAATCTTTTGCTAACAAGGAGCGACGGGAAAAGCGAGTTCACTTGGATTATTGAAAGTGACGAAGGGTTTCGAGGTGCAATAGAATAAGTGTCCCTTCCGTCTCGGCGCGGATGGGTCAAGGGGTCGGATGCTCGGAATCCGAGTGAGTGTGGATTTGCGATTTCTGCTGTATTTCGCTACAGGTTTATTTCGAGACGGGGTCAAGGGTCTGATTTGAGGTCCGGAAAACTACGAACCGCGCATTTTTCACATCTATCTCACACGCGCGTTTTGCCGAGAATCCGGGTCAAGAGGATTTTTCTTTTTTTTTTCCTTCGAGGACGAAGAAAAAAAACGCATTTTTAAATGGTAATTTCTCTTTCTTCCGTCTTCCGTCTCGCACCCCGGTTTCCAGTCTGAAGTTTTTATCTCGTTATCGAGGCGAGATTCGCCGCTAGTGTAACGTCAAGGTCGCGATGGTGAAACCGCGCACGAAGCAGGAAGTGACGCACGACAGAGGATGCAGATTAGGGATTCTATAAGAAGGCCCGAATATAACTTGCTCAGTGGGATAATTGGATTTCGCACTAAAAAAATTAAATAAAAAATATAAAAAATTATCTTGATATTAATACATTGCTACTCGATCGCTTAATTCATTTGTGTTAAACTGTAAATACCTGATTCTGAGGTCGTTGATCATATTTTTATACTTTAGTTTGAAGTTAATTTACATTCCGGCATGAGAAAAAGACTATATAATTAAATTCGGTGCTAATAGCTAATAAACGACGCAAACACCGTGAGGAAAAATGCCTAAATTTTACTGTCGTTGCCGCTATATGAGCAGAAATGTCAAGCATTCGTTATTTCTAAATACACACTTTTTTCTCTTTACCCTATAATTTGTTTATTATTAAATGTTTAGTGAACATGACCTACACGTTACGTAACTCAATGTTCCAACTTTATGAAAAATCCTTAAAACACATTTTGGCAATAAATTCCATGAAAAAAGATAATGAGAAGTAAATGTAACGAAGAAAAGTAACGATCGCTACTTTCGTCGTTACTCGTTTCTCGTTACATTTGCTCTTTACGATTTTTCGTATGAAATTTATTGCCAAAAATGTGTTTTAAGGATTTCATATTCCAATGTTTAATAATAAACAAATTATAGGGTAAATAATAATAAGTACGTATTTAAAAATAACGAACGCTTGACGTCTCTGTACACAAGTCGTGAGAAGCGAATAATTGTCGGAGCATTGTGTAAATAATAGACGTATATTCGTCGCAATCGCGCGAGAATCGATCGACTTATATTTCATTTCCAATGGCATCGTTACGCTCACACACGACGAGCATCGCGACGGCGGACGCACTCGCAGGCTTTCCTTGATTTCCATTTCCATCTGGTAATGAGAAATCATTTTCAACGGAGCGTTTTTCCGCTAACCTCCGAGGTACATCCGAGACGGGTGTAATACCAATTCGCGTGACGAGTGAATGTCGGCTTCGCCGCTAAATATCAATAAGGAATTGCGGTTATCGATTTTCCATACTTCGGTAATTCACGTAATTCACGTTTTCCAACATGGAACGCGAGCGTTCATTGAGAATACCTTGAATGCATTTTGATTTGACGCTAGACATGCGGAGTGCGTGGACTCGCTGAAATTCTCGTCGCGCGCTACGAATTATTCATCGTTATTCGGCATAGCCCATTTTTATATGATGTTGAAATTTGCATCGTTGAAATGCAACGAAATTCAGAAAAAAAATCAATTCTAATTAACCCGAACGATGGAATTAGGCACAAAAAATCATTATATCAATCAGTTTCTATGATGATTTTTATGATGTTGAAGTTTGCATCGTTGAAATGCAACGAAATTCAGGAAAAAAAATTAATTCTAATTAACCCGAACGATGGAATTAGGCACAAAAAATCATTATATCAATCAGTTTCTATGATGATTTTTATGATGTTGAAGTTTGCATCGTTGAAATGCAACGAAATTCAGAAAAAAAAATTAATTCTAATTAACCCGAACGATGAAATTAGGTATGAAAATTCATCATATCAATTAGTTCCTATGATGATTTTTGATACTTAATTTCATCATTTGGGTTAATTAGAATGAATTTTTTTTTCTGAATTTCGTTGCATTCCAACGATGCAAACTTCAACATCATTGATTTTTGATACCTAATTTCATCATTTGGGTTAATAAGAATGAATTGTATTTTTCTGAATTTCGTTGCATTCCAACGATGCAAACTTCAACATCATATTTTTATTCGGATATTTTTAACACCTGTCCAATAAAAATGCTCTTTTGTGTATTTAACGAGGGTGCTAAGAAAACGCGCAACGACCCTTTTACGTTTCCATATACGTCAAATTAATTTTTTTTTCGCCCGAATTCAAGCCAAACTGTATCACTATATTCGTGGCATTAGTTGCGGAGCAGCCGAAGCGTCGTAACGAGGCTGAGCCCAACCGAGTTTACGTCTGTTCTGCAACGGAATATAACTACATACAGCGAGCTGCAATTATTATAGCACCCCGTCTGATCGTTAAAGACCGTAACTACTTGCGCCGTGTCCCCGCTGTTCCACGAAAGCTTGGAACACCTAGCAACCCAGGCACCTGCGTCAGCTTCCATTTCTTGACATCTGCTTTTCAGCGTGCAGCTCTAGTTTCGTATGATGTTGAATTTTGCATCGTTGGAACGCAACGAAATTCAGAAAAAAAAATTAATTCTAATTAACCCACATGATAAAAGTGGGTATAAAAAGACATCATATCAATTAGTTCCTATGATGATTTTTGATACCCCTTTCATCGATAAAAAGGCGATGAAATTTTATTTTTTATAACAAATTTAACGATAAAAAGAATTAATTCTAATTAACCCGAACGATGAAATTAGGTATAAAAAGTCATCACATCAATTAGTTCCTATGATGATTTTTTGTATCTAATTCCATGATTTTGGTTAATTAGAAGGAATTTTTTTTTCTGAATTTCATTGCATTCGAATGATGCAAACCTCAACATCATAATTTCGTGACATCGTCACCCTGACTGCAATTTCAATTTCAACGAGTCCCAATTATTGCGCCGGCACATTCGACTCTGCACGATTATTCGTGCGTCGAAAGTTCGCGTAATTTTTTTTTTCCTATTTCCTCGTTAATTATTTATTCCGTAATTCGCGCTTTTCGCAGTTGCGAACACCGGAGGGCACTTTGCCATTTCGTTGTTCGTTGTTTACATCTCGCACCCGGCTGGTATTTGTTGATTCGCGTCCGCGACGTTATCGCGTTGCCACGTTTACGTGAAATTACGCCCCGCGCGCGCGTTTACGAGAAATTAATAAGCAGTGACTCCACGAGTGTGCGTTGCATTTGTATTCTACTCCGCTAATGACCAAACCGGCGGCTAACTCGTGAAAGCGCGAGGGGGAGAGCGAGAGCCACGAAACACGGGTTGGGATTGGAGAGAGCGGCGTACACAGCCCTCGCACGCACGCATTCGATCGTCGCACGAGCCACTGTCACCAACTCAACCGAGTTATCTCAGTCTCACACGCACAACCTCCGCATGCAGTCATTTACTACTTTATTAGGCGCCTTAAATTAGATGTCCCTCTCTGTACTTTGTTACGGTTACGAAGAGGCAAAAAGAGGAGAAAGAAAAAAATTAACTCGAACGAAAAAAGTATCGAAGATCACGATGTCGAAGTTTGCATCGTTGGAATGCAACGAAATTCGTAAAAAAATTAATTCTAATTTATTAGGCGCCTTAAATTAGTATCAAAGATCACGATATTGAAGTTTGCATCGTTGGAATGCAACGAAATTCGTAAAAAGCATTAATCCTAATTTATTAGGCGCCTTAAATTAGATGTCCCTCTCTGTACTTCGTTACGGTTACGAAGAGGCAAAAAGAGGAGAAAGAAAAAAATTAACTCGAACGAAAAAAGTATCAAAGATCACGATGTCGAAGTTTGCATCGTTGGAATGCAACGAAATTCGTAAGAAAAATTAAATCTAATTTATTAGGCGCCTTAAATTAGCTGTCCCTCTCTGTACTTCGTTACGGTTACGAAGAGACAAAAAGAGGAGAAAGAAAAAAATTAACTCGAACGAAAAAAGTATCAAAGATCACGATGTTGAAGTTTGCATCGTTGGAATGCAACGAAATTCGTAAAAAGCATTAATCGTAATTTATTAGGCGCCTTAAATTAGTTGTCCCTCTCTGTACTTTGTTACGGTTACGAAGAGGCAAAAAGAGGAGAAAGAAAAAAATTAACTCGAACGAAAAAAGTATCGAAGATCACGATGTCGAAGTTTGCATCGTTGGAATGCAACGAAATTCGTAAAAAGCATTAATCCTAATTTATTAGGCGCCTTAAATTAGATGTCCCTCTCTGTACTTTGTTACGGTTACGAAAAGGTAAAAAGAGGAGAAAGAAAAAAATTAACTCGAACGAAAAAAGTATCGAAGATCACGATGTCGAAGTTTGCATCGTTGGAATGCAACGAAATTCGTAAAAAGCATTAATCCTAAGTTATTAGGCGCCTTAAATTAGCTGTCCCTCTCTGTACTTTGTTACGGTTACGAAGAGGCAAAAAGAGGAGAAAGAAAAAATTAACTCGAACGAAAAAAGTATCGAAGATCACGATGTCGAAGTTTGCATCGTTGGAATGCAACGAAATTCGTAAAAAGCATTAATCCTAATTTATTAGGCGCCTTAAATTAGCTGTCCCTCTCTGTACTTTGTTACGGTTACGAAGAGGCAAAAAGAGGAGAAAGAAAAAAATTAACTCGAACGAAAAAAGTATCAAAGATCACGATGTCGAAGTTTGCATCGTTGGAATGCAACGAAATTCGTAAAAAGCATTAATCCTAATTTATTAGGCGCCTTAAATTAGCTGTCCCTCTCTGTACTTTGTTACGGTTACGAAGAGGCAAAAAGAGGAGAAAGAAAAAAATTAACTCGAACGAAAAAAGTATCGAAGATCACGATGTCGAAGTTTGCATCGTTGGAATGCAACGAAATTCGTTAAAAAAATTAATTCTAATTAACCCAAATGATGAAATCAGGTATAAAAAGTCATCGTGGCAATTAATTACTGTGATGACTTTTTATACCTATTTTCATCATTTTGATTAATTGGAATTTTTTTGTTTTTTTCCTGTATTTCGTTGTACTCCAACAATGCTGGACCCTTTAAGAGGCAGTGATACTCAGTGTTAAACGCCTATAGGGCTGCCTCTCTCGCACCTTTTTTCTTCGATCGTCCTGAACGAACAGCTACAAGGATCGAGGAGCCAGTAGCTTAGCCCAATTCTGCCATAGTTTTGCACATTCTATCAAAACCTGAGCTCTATCCGCCGAGTACTTTGGAAGAAAATGGCTTTCAAAATTTCGAAGTGAGTATCACAGCCTCTTAATAGAAAATCTCGTGCGACTTTCGTCAAATTTGAAAGAAAAAAAAAAAAAAAAAATGAAACGTTATTTCAAACCGCGTCGCCGGGATTGCACAGCAAATTACGAAATCTATATTTTCATAATTATAAATAGAAAATATCGTGCGACTTTTGTAAAATTTGAAAAAAAAAAAGAAAAAAAAGTTATTTCAGGCCGCGTCCCCGGGATTGCGCAGCGAATAACGAAATCGTTATTTTCCCCGTGAAACCCAACTAAATGACGATGTTATGAATGAAAACACGTGATCCCTATCGTCAGCCTCGTCGTTAATTCCCGTAACCCGAATGACCGTTGGCGAAATTATCGTGAACAGAGGTTATATTTAACCGGATAAACATCTGGCGTGTTTAGCGCGTTATTTACCGACACGCATATAGCGGGCCCGCGGTGCGCCGCGACGGCGGTTTTATTCTGTTGTCTTTTTCACTTACTCGACGAGTCAGGGCAGTCGAGCTTCATGAACGCGAGTAGTCTGTGGTCGATCGGGCCATCGGGCCTCGGGAAGGTGTCCCCCTCCCCTCGAGGAGTCTCGGCGGTGCCACCGCACAATTTTTCGGCGCGAAAATGCAACAAAACGAAAACAAAAAAAAGAAAAAACGAGCCACGAAATCCCCGGACTCGAATGTCGCGCGGCGCCTTCGAGCGGGCGGCCGGATAAAAATCAGCGGCAGAGCGACGAGCGTCACTCTCGAGTCGCCCGAGTGTCACAGGAGGAGAGCACACGAGTGCTGGAAAAGCGCACACGTTCCGTTGATGCACACATCGAGGGTCGTTGCGCGCGCGTCCCGCGACAGGTATGAGCGCGCACGGACCTCACGCACACACACACACAGAGAGAGACAGAGAGACGCACACAACACAACAGAGACGCGACACACACACACACAGCTTCGCGCTCGTTGTCTCGCCTATACACGAGTGTGCACACGTCGATGATAACGAGTTTCCGTGCGTTTACGTGTGTTTATTCAACCGGTACACACAGCATTGTCACGCGATTATTAACACGAATATACTGTTGTCCAATAAAATCCTCCTCCAATCTCGTCTCTGCCTTTGTTTTCTTTCCTCCGCTCCACCTCGTTCCTCGGATCCAACAGATGTTTCTTGGCTTCTTTTTTTCTTCTTTTTTTTTTCGTCGAAATATATTCGTCCGGCTGCTTCCTCGATGCGGTCCTCCCACTCGGGGTTTTGTCTAATTAATACGAGCTTTTAGCGACGAGGCGGAGAGACAGAGTGAGAGGGTGCGAGAAAATGAAAAGGAATTCGGTGGAAAATTAGGACGTGGAATTATCGTGGCGGGCTCTCAGCGACGAGGCACAACGGGGGCCCAGCGAGGCCGACACGAGACCGACACACCCCTCCGCGAACCAGCGCCATAAACTCGACCAGCCTACTTCCCGCTATTCATTTTCCCCAAGAGCTGGATTCCACCCCCGGTTCAATCGCTCGTCAGTCCCGGGGCGTCGGAATTCATACACCGTGAGAATCTCCGGTTTTTACCGCCGCGATTCGCGCATCGCTGCCACGGTATAAACAAAGGAAAGAACGACACGATTGTCTCTTTCCGTCGCGAAGATGGCTTTTCGTTGTTGTTTCTCTTCTCTCTCTCTCGCGCTCTCGCGATTACGTATCCTCGTTCTCTTCGTCCTCGCTCGCTTCCTTCCTCGTCATCTTCGTTATCCTGTGTCGCATTGTGTCCTCTTGTCTTTCATCACCCGACGTCCTAGCCGCTATCTCGCCACTCGGCTCGCGGGTCGTGGATTCTTCGACGGCGATTGCCACTCTCTGCGCTTTCGTTATTTTCGCTCCTTCGCTGCGTTAGGCGCGCGGCGAGTTTGCGTTCGCTGTTGTCCTACGTCCTCGCTGCCCTTCGCCTCTGGCGACCGATGTCCCTTTGTTCTTTCGTCACTACGCTGGATTTCTTAATGAACGATTTATTTATTTGTTTATCTTCTTATTAATTTATTATTTTTATCTATTTGTTTATCTATTTATTTATTTATTTATTTATTTAGCCTCTGGTTACTTGTGCGCGATCCAACGACGATTATCACGATATCCGGATGTTTCTTCTCCCCGAGTCAGTCGGGGTGGGGATGAGCCGCGATTGGGTAATCCTTGGCACAAGAGCACATATTAAACGCGACGGTGAATACGCTCGACGAAAAATCCTCGAGGACACTGAGAGACACGCACGGCGTTGGGGCTCGATTGTGGCTTTCCAGTCTCCGGGTTTCCTCGCGTTTCTCACGAGTCCGCCCGAGGTTCCCAGGATTTCGACACGTCGGCGGGCCTAGACACGCAGCGTCGTCGGGCCTGAAAAACCAACGACCCGCACGATCGGCGGCGCGGATTGGATTTTTTCGCGACGGTCGTCCGCGTCGGAGGCTGATTCCGGAGACATGTCGGCGCGCAGAGTTACGGAGCCCCGACGCAGAAAGCTCTCTCGGCTCCGGACTCGGGGTTGCTCGGCACCCTTCGGGCTCGCCCGAGCGTTCAGCGACGGCAGCGGCAGTCGAGGCTCTCGCGGTGAAAACGGGCGAACACCGGGGAGCTTGAAAGCTCCTAGCGCGCGCGTGGGGGGAGGTGGAGGGAGGGGGGTGGAGGGGGGGCCGAAGGACTAGATGAGCTAGTGGAGATTCCTTTCAGATTCGGATAGGCAATCAAAATTATCGTTTACAATTAACTTGTTTCGTCTCCATCATCGTTTTCACACGTTGCCTTTTTTATTTAAAATACATTATTATTAAATTTATAATAATATAATTATTATTAAATTTTGTTTAATTAAGTTTCAATGAGATCATTTTAAACGATCATGAAAATCAATGTGTGACTTTAAGAACTTTTGTTCGGTCTCCTAGTGACTTTTGAAGTATTTGTTAGAATTTGGGTAATTTGTTTTTGTGAGGATAATTAAAAAAAAAAAGGAATGTATGTTGGTTTAGCGATAAAGCGGGACAACGTCGTTAATGCGTTTTAAGAACGGGCGTTTACTTATGTTTGGCTAAAAAGTTTGAGTGAAGCACCCTCGGCGACTTTTCGGGACGGTCTAAGGGAGCAGCCGCGAGTCGAGATGAGTCGAGAGATGAAGAGGACGTGAGGTGAGAGGCAACGTGGAAGAGGGAGACGCGGCGCTTGCGGCGGAGTAGTAACCGATGCTGCCACCGTCGTTCCATGGCCTACTCACTACGGCTGAGAGATTGGCGAGTGGGGAGGGGGAGGGGGGGGGATTGCTTGAAGCTTGAATGATATGCCGAGGGGGTGGGGAAGGGAGTGCGATGGAACTATCGCACTCGCTTTACTCCCCTTGGGACGACAGCGGTATGGCAGTGGAGTCGAGGGGAAAATGGAGAAGGAGGGAAAACGACGGAGCGAGAGGTAGTCAGGAAGGTAAACGTGAAATCGTGGATTGAGTCTTTGAAAAGCTCTGAGGAAGAAAAATACGAGGCATTTGAAGAATAAAGACAATAGTCATTGAGATACACGTTTTTGTTGTTGCTCATTTCCGACAATCGAAACGTTTCCTTTTGAGAATTTTCTTGATCATTTCTCATCGTCTCACGGATTGTCCTTAAATTTGTCTTCGTCTGGATACAGAAATCCTGATAAATTCCTGAAATTGTCCTTAAATTTGTGTGATAAAAATCCTGATAAATTCCTGAATTGACCTTAAATTTGTCTTCGTCTGGATACAAAAATCCTGATAAATTCCTGAATTCCTTATAATTTTTGGTTATCGATAAAAAAAAAGTATATTTATTACTCCTGATAAATTCCTGAATTGACCTTAAATTTGTCTTCGTCTGGATACAAAAATCCTGATAAATTCCTGAATTCCTGATAATTTCTGGTTATCGATAAAAAAAAAGTATATTTATTTTGCATCAACCAGTACATTAAAATGATGCGATACTTGTGAAATTCGAGTACAAACTGGTGTTAAATTGAAGAATCACGTAAAAATCACCTGCTCCTGTGTCCGAAGGAGGCAAAAAGGGCGGGACACGGGTGAGAGCAGAAACAGGCATTTGTCTGCGCCGTTGAGAGACGCGACAAAAACCTATGCCAGTCTGCGGAGCTGTCTATGAGGAGCGGAAAGGTCGAAACGCTGCGTAAGATTGAGGGGTGGAAACGACGAAGAAGAATGGCGAAGACATGAGGAGGAGAGGGGGAACGATATGGGCAGGGAATGGCGGAGACAAAGAATCGTGCGAGGCAGAGGAGGAAGCGGCGGAGAGGGGGGTGGGGGGGGGGGGCAATAGGGACCGAGTGAACGTACTTCTGAAAAAGAATGTAAAAGCATCGGTGGACAGCGCGGGGCAAGGAGGGGAGGTAAGGCTGAGTAAAATACGAAGCGAGGCAGAAGGGGTCAGAGATTCTGGGAAAAACAGTGACGAGAGAGAGAGAAATAAAGAAAAAGAGAGGGAGACAATGAAAGAAAGCTCGGGCTACACACGCCGCGTGGGAGAAACGAGCGAAACTTCTGCTTTTTTTCTCTCTCTCTCTCTTTCTGGCGTCTGGTGTACAGTTCTGGCTATGACTTATGTATGGTAAAACGTGCAGTATGGGATATAAAAAAAATGCTATTCTATAAATGAAACATGAAGGTGCGACTGCGAGGGGACAATGCGCGATAAGCTATGAACTCCACAAGTCGCCGTAATCCCGAGTCCTAAACAAAACGAGAGAAAGATTTTTGTTGCTATGCGCCGGAGAACGAAACTTTCGTTTTCTTTTTTTTTTCCTCATTTCTCATAGTGAAACGCGTGCAGTTTATCGCCTTCAGCCTTTTTCGAGCTTTTTTCCAAAATCGCACTGTTACATCCGGATGTCGCGAATAAACGCAAAAATAACGAAAACATCAATACCGAGAAAATAACAAAAAAAACTGCCGTTTTTTCTTTTTTTTCGTCATTTCTCACAGCGAAACGCGTGCAATTTAACGCCTTCAGCCTTTTCCAATCTTTTTTTTTTTTTCAAAATCGCACTGTGACATCCGGATGTCGCGTATAAACGCAAAAAATACCGAAAACATTGCCGAGACTAATAACACGACGAGCGACGAGATCGAGACGGCCGCGTATTTCCGTCGATACGGGACTTGAGACACGTGTCACGAAAGTAAGTTTGAGCTGATGAAGAAATGGACGAGAAGTAATTGAGAGAAGTGAGTGTAAGGAGGAGGGCTGTCGAGGAGCTGTCGAGGAAGGTTCGACGAACGAGTCATAAGTGGAGAAACGAAGAAGAAACGTCGAGAGTTTTTCGCGAGTGGCGAGAAGGGTGAAGGGTGTGCCAGCCGCGGCCGTCCCTCGAGAGAGAGAGAGAGAGAGAGAGGGGGAGACGACGGAACGAGGCTGGAGTTGCGCGGCGAGGCGCCGCGACGAGCCTCGCCGGCGTCGCTCCCGAGCCCCAGCGACAGCGACCACGTTGGCCGCGCACTCGCAGTGCGGCTTTCGGGGAATCCTGGGGACTTATTGATCAGCGATCGGTATAGTATAGCGCGAACGATGTACGGTGTGCGGGGCAGGCCGCGCGGTGCGGCGGGCCACCGGACGACTAGGAACGTCGCCGCCGTTGCCGCCGCCGCCGCCGTCGCCGCGCCTTCCGAACGAGACTGAACGCGACGCGACAGCGGCCAGGACGCGTTCAGCGGTTGTTGACGTTTTTCTTTCGCTCGTCTTCCTCCTCCTCCTCCTCCTCCTCCACGTTTCGCACATCTTCCATTTTCTCACACGAAATGATACGTCGAGCCAACGTTTCGCCGAAGTGAAGGTTAGGTCTCGTTGGCTCGATGCGAGTGCGCGCAACTTTCGTTCTCTTCGGTTTTTCCTGCGTTTTTCGGGTGCCGCATCGAAAATTTTGCGCGTTCGCGCCAAAACCTTTGTTGCACCGCTTAGAAGCGTTAAACCTCGTGGAAAATAAATATATACGAAAATATATCTGGGATATCCAACTTTTCGGACCATAATGTAATAAAAATACATTTTGAATATATTTTGGATGTATCTTGGGTATATTTTTTGCTCGCGTATATTTCGTGTATATCCTTAAATATATCCGACATAACGAAGTTTTCGGAGAAAATATATTTGATATATTTTGAATATATTTGATATATTTTGAATATATTTGATATATTTTGAATATATTTCATATATTTTGAATATATTTGATATATTTTGAGTATATTCGATATATTTTGAATATATTTTATATATTTTGAATATAGTTTTCCGTATATCTGAAATATACTATTTTTCAGGCTCATTCGGTTTAGTCGCTTTTCTTTCTGAGTTTTTTCGTCTTTATTTCCTATTCCATTTTCTACTCATATGACTTCTCCAAATAAACGAATTTATAAACAAAACAAAAAACACTTTCGTTCCCTTTTCCGGATGTCGCGTTTGTAGTCTTTCGCATCGAGCGACGCGAATCCGGGCTCGTCAGCGGAAACCCTCGGCACGGCCACTCGATTGAGTATTCAGGCCTCGCTCGAGATCGGTAATAGGTTGTAATTTGATTTCCATTGTAACGTTAATATCATCGCGCTGAAACTTGATTTTCGTTGTAACGATAACGTCGAGTTGAAACTCGATTCCGATTGAAACGCAGAATTCCCTCGTCTTGCGGCTCTTGGCAATCGACGCGCCGATTCGCACGGCAACGTGAGACGCACCCCGCGTCACTCGAGGTTGCGGCTGTAACTCCTTTTTTTTTTGGTCCCTCGGATTCGGCCCCGCGCCTTTCTTTTTCTCTCGCGTTTTCCTTCTTTTTTGTGGCTTTCGATCAACGCGGCGTGCGCGACAACCGCAAAGGCGGAGACGAGGGAAAAGCGGCATAGAAAAGAAAAGTCTGCCCTTTTTCTATCCACGTTAGCCCCGTGGCGCGGGCCATTCCTGTTCGCACAAAGAGCCCACTCCCGCAGTCTCGACACTCGGCGAGTGAAAGGCCCAGTTTTTCGTTAACTTCTCGACTTTTCTCGACCTCACGCCCGGCCGTAGTTGACTTTCGACCTCGGCCGCCGTCTCGATTTTAATCACCGCCGACGGGAGGTGGGAATATCCATGCAGCGTCGTGCGGCTAAGAAAAACGGCCCGTTTTCTTGAAATTATGTGACGTTGCGATTTATCCGGTAAATTGTGTGTGTGACTGCAAAACATAATTTGCAGTCACACAATGACTGAAAATTGCGGAGACGTTTTTGGAAAAATTAGCAACGGCTGAGCCGGTGCGAAAGTATCGTTGAGTCTCCTCGAGGCGCGGATTTAATTGAACGGAGATAAAATCCAGCTGCAACTGCAAAAAATGGTCAATTTTTTATATTATATGACATTGCCATTTCTCTGGTAAATTCAATCATAATTGCAGTCACACAATGACTGAAAATTGCGGAGATGTTTTTAGAAAAATTAGCAAAGGCTGAGCCGGTGCGAAAGTCTCGTTGAGCCTCCTTGAGGCGCAGAATTAATTGAACGGAAATGAAAGCCGGCTGCAACTGCAAAAAAAACGGTCCATTTTCTTGAAATTTGGTGACATTGTGATTTATCCGGTAAATTCAAACATAATTGCAGTCACACAATGACCGAAAATTGCGGAGACGTTTTCAGAAAAATTAGCAACGGCTGAGCTGTTGCGAAAGTCTCGTTGAGCCTCCTTGAGGCGCAGAATTAATTGAACGGAGATGAACCCCGGCTGCAGCAAAAAAACGGTTCATTTTCTTAAAATTAATGACGTTTCTATAATCATACATTTCTATAATCATTATATAATCGTAAAATTATATGACATTGCGATTTATCCGATAAATTGAAACATAATTGCAGTCACACAATGATCAAAAATAGCGGAGACGTTTTTAGAAAAATTAGCAACGGCTGAGCTGTTGCGAAAGTCTCGTTGAGCCTCCTTGAGGCGCAGAATTAATTGAACCGAGATAAAACCCGGCTGCAACTGCAAAAAAGGTCCATTTTCTTAAAATTAATGACATTTCTATAATCATAAATTTCTATAATCATAAAATTATATGACATTGCGATTTATCCAGTGAATTAAAATACAATTGCAGTCACACAATGACTGAAAATAGCGGAGACGTTTTTAGAAAAATGAGCAACGGCTGAGCCGGTGCGAAAGTCTCGTTGAGCCTCCCTGAGGCGCAGAATTAATTGAACGGAGATGAAACCCGGCTGCAACTGCAAAAAAGGTCAATTTTCTTAAAATTCATGACATTTCTATAATCATAAATTTCTATAATCATCAAATTATATGACATTGCGATTTATCCAGTGAATTAAAATACAATTGCAGTCACACAATGACTGAAAATAGCGGAGACGTTTTTCGAAAAATGAGCAACGGCTGAACCGGTGCGAAAGTCTCGTTGAGCCTCCTTGAGGCGCAGAATTAATTGAACCGAGATAGAACCCGGCTGCAACTGCAAACAAGGTCCATTTTCTTAAAATTCATGACATTTCTATAATCATTATATGATTATAAAGTTATATGACATTGCGATTTATCCGGTAAATTGAAACACAATTGCAGTCACACAATGATCAAAAATAGCGGAGACGTTTTTAGAAAAATGAGCAACGGCTGAGCCGGTGCGAAAGTCTCGTTGAGCCTCCCTGAGGCGCAGAATTAATTGAACGGAGATGAAACCCGGCTGCAACAGTCTCCTTAGCACATTTTACTGTATTCGCCGTTGGTGCAGTCGATCGATCGATCTAAGAATAACAAATTCTCCAAGGAACCGCAACGCAGTCGATGATCCGAGAATAAACCGTGTGCATAACACTCGGGTGTGCTACAACACGTGCGCCGTTACAATATTACGTTGTGGATGCGCGCGGCGCGGGATAAATATTGCCGAAATCTTGAGGGAAGTACAAATTCTCGTTGTCCGACGAAATCGGAATCGCTTGTTGTCTGAGGAAACGTGACAGTGCCAGAATTGCCTCGCGCAAGTACAAAATGCGCGAGGGCTGTTTTGAGAACCTGACATGTTTTCCCGGCTCTGTTTGTGGATGTAAGTTAAAGCATTCTCGTATATCTTGTTTTAACGTTTTCCTTGTTCGCAGGTGCACTCAGCCTTTCACTGCAGTTGCATATTTGTGTAAACGTCTGCCAAAATAGATATATGCACCGGTTTTTTTTTCTTAACATCCGTGTCACAACAGTGATTTGTTTTCGTTACATTTTTTTAGGCGAATTCTCTTCGTGAGAGAGAATTTACGATCACCTGAAAAAAGCAAAAAAATCAGGTCTTAATTAATTTATTTGTTTATTTATTTACTTATTTATTTATATAAACGGGAAAATCCCTTTTACATACTTTGGTTTAATACATTTGAAACACAAATTATTAATATTTTACCATGGTATTTAGCATTAATATAGCATGAAGAACATCCTTAAAAGAAAAGAAAATACAAAAAAAAAGATCGATTTTTTAAAAATTAATACAAACAAATCGACGAAACGGTTCCTGGATTTTGCATTTCGAGTTAAATCGACTGATACAAAAATGTTCATTGATAATGACATATACAAGATGATGAAAGTTTATTCTTCGGTCATATAGCGTTTGTCGATACAAGATTTTCTCCCCGTGTATGCGAGAGAATTTTCTATTTTACCTACTGATGTTTCTGATGAACTCCAGATATTGTTCTATTCTTGGTACTGCTGTCAACATTATCAGCAGTGGGTACGTGGTGAATCTGATGAGTTTAACGCACACGACGATGATATCCGTGTGATGCTTAAGAATAAAAGCGACAACAGACTTGGGATAATTGAAAACGAGAACAAACACGATATTTTGTTTATTTTATGTATAAATATGTCTTATTATAAGGACTGTTAAGGGAGGTAAATTTGCACCCTAAGTTGCATATTCAAGGTGTACATATATAAGTTATATACAGTGTCGTGTTACCCCATTACTTCAAGAATTGAAGTTTACTTGCTCGTATATTATCTCGTATACTATCGACGTTATGCATGGCTGATAAAGATCATTTTCATGCATTTTACTCCTGATGCAGAAAGCTTTGCTTCCGTGAAAAAAATGTGTTTTTGTCAAGTCAAAATATATACAAAGTAAAATAAACACATGGCATCGTCCGCGAGAACGGAAACAGTTGCAAAGCAAAATTTTGAACGCGGTTTCCTGATTCTTTGGATCCGCGCTCCACAAAGTCTCAATTGTGGCTTCCTCCACAAGAAAGCCACAACTCGCCGGCGGTTTTCCTCCCAGAGAAGGCTGTGTTGTGTGGTCGACGGGCCAAAATAATGCTGTGGCGACGTTCTTCTCCTTTGCAACTTCTTTGATCCGTCGTCAACGAAGCCGGCTCTGAGAGGATTCGGAAGTACATCAATATTCCAACGTTATATTCCGGGGAAATGCCATAAAAATCTCAAATACTAAAAAAGTGCAGGAAAAAAGACAATGATTATTTTGTGACCGCCAACAACTAGATTTTTAGTACATTCTTCAACAAATTTGTTGGTCAACGAATTTTTTATCTCATGAGAAAGACGAAATAACACAGTTTGATTATATCGATTCTGATCTGATTATAACACATCTGATTATATCGAGATGGGACGAGATCATATCGGCCCGCCGATATGATCTCGTTCCATATTTATTGTACCATTGATTTCCCAAAAACGTCAACCAACAAAAAAGTGTCAACCAATTAATTTAATTTTATTTCATGTTTTTTAATTTTATTTATTTCATATTTTATTTTTTAATTTTATTTTATTTCATATTTTATTTTTTAATTTTATTTTATTTCATATTTTATTTTTTAATTTAATTTTATTTTATTTCATGATTTTTTATTTCATGTGAAAGACGAAATAATGTAGTTTGATTGAGTCCTCCAATATGATCTCGTCCCATATCTATTGTATCATTTATTTTCCAAAAATACGTCAACCAACTACTTTTTTATCTCGTATAAAGGGCAGACTGTCGCGGTTCAATTCAGCCCTTCTACACGAAGAAGAAGAAAAAGAAGAAAAAGAAGAAGACGAGGGAGATTTATTTCCTGTTATGACCTCACGAAATCTTACGCACTCCTTCCCTCCGAGTGCATCGATCCCTGCGACATGACTTTGTCACCTATATCTATTACACCATTGATTTTCCAAAAATTCGTCGTCCACCTCACGTCTTATCTCATATGAAAGTCGGAATGACGCAGTTCGATCCCTCCAACCGGAAGAAGCGTTTTATGACCTCACGTTACTGTAAACACTCCTTTCCATCCACAGAGTCCTCCGATACGCGATTTCGCCTCTCGTATCTCGTATCGCGCGTCACGCGGAGTTTCCACGATAAAAACACGCGAGATATCTCGAAGACGTTGAGAATCCGTACGGCGAATCGGACGTCTCGAGTCGTTGATAAAGATTCGGATAGCGTAAGCGGCGTGTGGTCAGGGACCGGATGAGCGCATATATACCGCTCATGGTTTCCTATCGCCCCCATGAATCATCTCGCTCTCTATATCGTGTCCGCGTCGCAGAATTCATAAGGAGCGCGGATTACGCGGTCATCCACATTTCACTCTGCACCGTCCACCGATCAGGATGTCGATCCTCACGGGAAGCAACGTAACATCAGGTTTACTGTGGATTTTTTTGCTCGCCATGGTCACCACCGAAATGCAGGCGACTCGCATCGAAGGCCGATTGAACGACGCTTCGCAATCTGAGGGTGATTTAGGCGAATCCGAAGATCGCTCGAGGACGGATTACGACGGATTCGGCACGTCGGGAAGTTTTGCCGATTTTCCGCGACATCATCATCGGCACTCGAAGCACCAACACGTGGAGACACCGGCCGAATATAATTTGGCAGTCAGACCGTATTATCAAGACATGGAGATACCGGCCGAACATAATTTGGCAGTCAGACCGAATTATCACCACATGGAGATACCGGCAGAACATAATTTGGTTGTCAGACCGAAGTACCAACGACTGGAGGCAGCGGCCGACCGTAATTTGGTTGTCAGACCGAAGCATCTTCGTCTGCCGATGGAGCTTCCGCGTCCTCATCATCTTTCGAGTCACGAGACTTTTAAGGTATTTATTTATTTATTTATTTGTTTATTTATTTATTTATTTTATTATTTATTTATTTATTTATTTATTTATTTATTTATTTATTTATTTATTTATTTATTTATTTATTTATTTATTTACTTATTTATTTATTTATTTTACAATGGACGGGACAAGCTCTTTGAAACGACAAACAAATAGCAGAAAAGAGAAGTCACAATGAACGAAAGTACAAAATCATAACAATTAAACAAACAAAAACAAACGAAAAGGAAAACAATTTATACAGAAACAAATATTTATTTACTTATTTATTTATTTATTTACTTATTTATTTATTTATTTATTTATTTATTTATTTATTTATTTATTTACTTATTTATTTTACAATGGACGGGACAAGCTCTTTGAAACGACAAACAAATAGCAGAAAAGAGAAGTCACAATGAACGAAAGTACAAAATCATAACAATTAAACAAACAAAAACAAACGAAAAGGAAAACAATTTAGACAGAAACAAATAACAAATAAAAATTGCGGAAATTGCAGAAACTAAATTGCGGAATTGCGGCGTTATGTCGGTACGCCGGAGTCATAGGCATCAGAGTCTATGCTACAAAAAAAAATTAATTATGTGTGGTATTTTGATTTTTGACCTCAGTAGTAATTACGGCAAAAATATTCCGGGAGTTTATTTTCTAAAATCGCATTATATTGTGACGACTTTTTAAGAGTAGAATTATTTTTTGGATTTGACTTGAAATCGGGATTTTGTGAGGTCAGGAAACGTCATGTTACCCCGGATCGCCCACTTTAACTTACAATAACTCGCTGGAATGTCCGGTGACTAGTACTTTTTATAGTCGTATCGGTTACTTTAAGACCTAACGAAAACGTGGAGCTATTTTTATATGCATTTAAAGTTAAATATTCATTAAAGTTTTATATTTCGTTTCTGAGATGCTTTTTTCTCTGTTTAAAAGTAAATTTTTTTAAATTCCCTATATAACGCCATGTATAAAGCTCTATTTTAAAATATTATTTACTCAATTCGATGCCTGCTAACGTATCTCGGAATTTCTCGCAAATAAAAGATGAATACTCAAACTACAAGATATAAAAAATTCGGGTGCATCTAATGACTTTGCCTTCTTGTGATAACTCTAAGACTTCGCCGGACGCGATGACGAAGAGCGAGATGCGCGAGCTGCGAGTCGAGGAACCGACGGACGGGAAGCCGACGATGAAGCTGCCCAGCAAATTTTCCTACGTGGCTCAGCAGTTTTATCAGTACGTGTGGCGCAACAACGCGAAGAAAGACGAGCGTGAGGGCGCGGAGGGCGAGCAGAATCAGTCGAAGGAGAACGCGAAGGGCGGCGACAACGTCGAGAACGGCAAGGAGGAAGTTCCCGACCCGGGTGTCACGACGGCCGCACCGACCGACGAGCCCGTCGATCCGGTGATACTCTGGAGGAATATCATCGGCGCGCCGCCCAGCAACTGTCCGCCTGGTCAACAGAAGGACATGAACGGACGCTGCAGGACAGCCATGTGAGTTGTGCAAATGTGAGAGGAAAAGGCTACCGGCCAAAATCCCCCCAGATAAAACCCCCCCGGACAAAATTCCTCCAGGACAAAATTCCTCCAGGACAAAATCTCCCCAGGACAAAATCTCCCAAGGACAAAATCTCCCCAGGACAAAATCTCCCAAGGACAAAATCTCCCCAGGACAAAATCTCCCCAGGACAAAATCTCCCCAGGACAAAATCTCCCCAGGACAAAATCTCCCCAGGACAAAATCTCCCCAGGACAAAATCTCCCAAGGACAAAATCTCCCCAGGACAAAATCTCCCCAGGACAAAATCTCCCAAGGACAAAATCTCCCCAGGACAAAATCTCCCCACGACGAAATCTCCCCACGACAAAATCTCCCCAGGACAATCTCCCAAGGACAAAATCTCCCCAGGACAAAATCTCCCTTAATAAAATCTCTCCAGACAAAATACCCCCGGAAAAAATCGACGAAATTTCTTACTAAAGCGGTAATTTTCCACTTAGTAGATTTTTTTTAATGAAAAAAATCAACGAAATTTCTTACTGAAGCGGAAATTTTCCGCTCAGTCGATTTTTTTGTTAATCCGGAGGGATTTTGTCCGGGGATATTAATGCCGGTTACCAGAGGAAAAGAAGATAATTACGCCGTAGATCGAGCCTTGCAAAACGTACACACGGAAAAAAAATATCATTGATTCAATAAAACCATGGATCGCGGGCTGCCAAAAATAAGTGTAGTCAATTCGATGTCACTTCCAGTTCCTACAATTTCGTATGATATTGAAACGATAACTGCAAAATAGGCAAAAGAATATTTTATTGCTTCAATGGTAAATCGACTTGTGACAACGATAACTGGAGTTAATTTTAAAACATTGTTTTTGGCAGCCCGCGATCCACGGTTTTATTGAATCAATGGTATTTTTTTTCGTGTATCAACACGGGGAAAAAAGTGTCATTGTTCAACAAATTACTCGGCAATGTAACTTGTTCCTTCAATCAGAATTATTCATTAATTTTTCTGAATATGTCCGAATTGTTTCAGAATTTTGTCGAATTTTCTGAAATTGCGGTTTTCACCTTACATTTTTGTTTTGTCTAAAAAAACGGCGATCGAAAGTGTTCGAGATTCACTTGGAATTCCATGTTCAGCGAGACTATATCGAGACGACTACCTTAAGGGTTCTCGTCGCCATACAGTATTTTTGGGTGATATATCATCCACTATCTATCTATCTATCTATCTGTTATATAATAATTTACAAAATTACTATATTTACGAATTACGTATTAGAAGGATACAGCAAAAAAAAAAAGTTATTTACAATTATTAAAAACGCTTCCGTATTTAAACATTATGGCACGACTAAAAAGTGAAGACTAAAATAAATTTAATTTATTTACGCGGATAAAGTCAATCAACTCCACCCAGGGTTCATCGACGCATTTGAAAGAAAAAAAAACTTCGTACTATTGTCGTGCCATTACGCCGCTGACCTCCCCGACCTTAATCCCCCTTTCTTCTCTCAGATGGTGAGGCGGGCGGGCCTGCAGCGCGAGCATGATTACATTCACCGAACACTTGGCAGTTGGCTGTATCCACGACGAGATTGGGAAACTCTTGGAAGCTTTACGGAAACTCAAAATTCAATTAGACAGCGCGGGCGATCTCGTGGGGCGAGCTGCGAGCCGCGTTATACTCAGTGCTCGCGCCTACCGCGGTCGACCCATTGACACCAGAGCCAAAGCGGGCGTCGTCGGACAGCTGGTAAGTGAAAAAAAAAATTGATAAATCTTACGCAATCGATAGCGAGGGGGGAGCGCACGTGTCGTTGGGTAGAAACCCGTGAGGTTTACACACTAGATTCGCCCCACCACAGAGCGGCATTCGTTCGTTTACAAGAGGCTCATTGGAGCCGCTTCTAAAATTGTAGAAGATCACACTGTGTATCCTCTGCTAACCGGGCGTGCGGGAGTTTTCCCCAGTGTCGATTTACACGAAAGCCGCGAGCTTCGCGAGAGACCCAAAGTCATTCCCAAAGCCACTTCCAAATAGTCGAGATTAAATTCCGAAGGCAAAAAGAAAAAAACGGCGGTAGGGTTTATCGGTGATTCACGCTAGCGATGATATTATCGATCGTATCGGCTGTGGTCGTCTCGAATCGTTCGATATCGACCCGAGATTAGATAGAGGAACGCGGATATTGCGTGTGTCGAGTGTGACGCGACTGGTGGTCGGTTAAACGAGTATACAAAGAGTGCGCGCGAACGACTGGAGGTGTTGCGGGACAAACACGCGACTGCGGGACGCCGAGGCAAACAGAGAGGAGGCCGATGGAGGTGATTCCGCTCGAGGAGGGCTCGTCGGACGCTCGCGAGGCTCGAGACAACGAGGCGGATAAGGAACCGGCGGGGATAATCGCCGCCGGCGACGAAGCCGCCGAGGAGGCGGAGCGCGGCGACCTTCAGGTGGCTGCGGTCGAGGCGCCCTGCAGAAGGACAAAGAGGGCGATCATAACAGCGCCGCCGCCGCCGCGCGACGGCAGCAAGCCGCGTTATCGCAGGGACGCCAATGGCCGCTGGCGTCAGGTCATCATGTAATCTGTGTCTCGTTCGCGCGGTTTGAATTTCACGTGGAAGAGGTAAAATCACGTGGCAAAATCACGTTCTGTAATCGACTGCTTTCGAATGATAATGCCGGAAGGAAAATTTCGTAAGGCAGTCATTTTTGCAGTCGTCACGACGTAACGTTATTTTTTGTTGCTATGAACCACTCGGTAATTTTTGAGCGGTTTGAATTTCACGTGGAAAAGGTAAAATCACGTTTTGTAATCGACTGCTTTGAAATGATAACGCCAGAAGGAAAATTTCGTAAGCAGTCTTGCAGTCGTTACGACCTAACGTTCTTTTTCGTTGCTAAAAAACACCACTCGGTAATTTTTGAGCGGTTTGAATTTCACGTGGAAAAGGTAAAATCACGTGGCAAAATCACGTTCTGTAATCGACTGCTTTCGAATGATAACGCCAGAAGGAAAATTTCGTAAGGCAGTCATTTTTGCAGTCGTTACGACCTAACGTTCTTTTTCGTTGCTAAAGAACACCACTTGGTAATTTTTGAGCGGTTTGAATTTCACGTGGAAAAGGTAAAATCACGTGGCAAAATCACGTTCTGTAATCGACTGCTTTCAAATGACAACGCCAGAAGGAAAATTTCGTAAGGCAGTCATTTTTGCAGTCGTTACGACCTAACGTTCTTTTTCGTTGCTAAAAAACACCACTCGGTAATTTTTGAGCGGTTTGAATTTCACGTGGAAAAGGTAAAATCACGTGGCAAAATCACGTTCTGTAATCGACTGCTTTCAAATGATAACGCCGGAAGGAAAATTTGTGAGGCAGTAATTTTTGCAGTCGTTACGACCTAACATTATTTTTCGTTGCTATGAACCACTCGGTAATTTTTGCGCGATTTGAATTTCACGTGGAAAAGGTAAAATCGATCGACCGCCAGTCAACGGAGCGTTTTTTAAATTATTTATCTCTTGACTTCCCCGCTGGGGAAAAAAAGACGGGAGTTATATGCGTTTCACGGCGATCAGTTGATTCGATTTCTTGAATGAAGCAGAAGCTTAATTAATAAACATATTGGGTGAATAAAGAATGGCGGAATAATTAAATAACCATCCGCATATAATAGTCGGGAGATTTCCACACCCGATGACGAAAAAATCTGATATATATGGATGGTTCTTTAATTATTTTATCATTTTTATTTACCCACTATGATTATCGTTGTTGAGATTGAGGCTTTGGGCCTCAAAATCGGTTGAGAACTGGGGAATCAATTTATGAAGTTGAATGATTGTTTCGGAATTACGTGAAAAACGTTTGAATTTACCGATGTTCGTAGTCGCCCGGCAGTGAAGGAATTTCTTAGCGAGGGTTATTAAATGTCTTTCTGGATTACAGAGTCTGCTTGCACTTGTAGTAATCAGAGCTTTTTTTCTTTGTGTTGCAGAAACCGACGCCCTTCCCAGCCTCGTCCATACTGCAACTACTATAACATAACGAATGTTATAAGTTTATTGTAAAGTCAAAGTGTGAAATGTTGTATCATGCTATGCGAATAAGTATTTATCTCACTATTTAAGTGAACTGTTTGAATGTTCTGTTTATTATTACTATTATATTATGAATAAATAATTTCTAATGAAAATATAAAAAGCACATCACCGGTTTTTTTTCGATTATTGACTGAAATATTAAATCGTATCCACTTCATCGGATGTAGATGTGAAATTAATACGCTATGGAATCTCGAGCACCTCGCTCATTTTTCCTCGCAACCGTCATTTATTTTTAGCTCTCGTCTCGATCGTTTGCCGTGAAATTGAATCAATATCGCATAATTATAGTGGTCAGGAGAGTGGCAGCCATTTCTTTTGGATTTCCGTGTTTGAGGACCTTGGACACCGACAATTTTTAACTTAAAATTTTCTATTATATACTATAAAACATAAATAACAAGTACAAAAAAACCGCAGTCGTCTACCATATTCGTTTTCCCACAAAAAAATAAAATGAAAAATGGTGCTCCAAGGTAGAAGTCTCCCTTAAAGTGATTTAAATAGATTAAATAGATAGATAGTGATTAAATAGATTTTTGCAAAGAAACAACCGAAAAATCGATCGCAAAGAAGGTTCTGTAATCGACTGCTTTCAAATGATAACGCCAGAAGGGAAATTGGTGAGGCAGTCATTTTTGCAGTCGTTACGACCTAACGTTTTTTTTTCGTTGCTAAAAACCACTCGGTGATTTTTAAGCTGGTTTGCAGAGCTCGAACAGCTTTAGGGTATCGCGATTTCAATCTTTATAGCAGCTGATAGTAAATCGGCTGAAGATAACGTTTGAGCATTCAGAGAGTTACCAACCAAAGATTGCTGCCTTAGCAACGGCGACTACAGAAGATCGTCGACGAGTTCACGAGTATTGCGGATTGCAGGCACGAAGGGGCTCGAGGAAAACCATGAATGTAGCTTCTCAATTCATTCTATTCCTCTTAGCGTCGGAATATTAACGCAAACGAAGTTAAGTGTCCGCCGATTAAGTGCCCAATAAATTAATCCCGAAAAAATGTTTCACGTATCATTAACAGACTCGATCTTTGTGCAAACAAAGCGATCCGCTGCATCCACCGCAAAATTAGCACTATCGTCCGACCTTCCTCAATGTTTGCCCAATGATTCGACAGAGGCAACAAGTGCGCGCGAGCGAAGCACGCGCCGCGGCGGCCGCGTCGAAATGTAAATATAGATCCGGGAACAGTTATGTTCGGAACAACAAGAATGCGACAAAGAGGAGGCAAAAACGCGCGTCACCGCTTCGCGTTAATTGCAAGACGTCTTCCAGTCTCCGCGAATCGCCAATTAGCGCACAGTCAACAGCGTTACATATATTTTCGTAAGCCTAAGAAAAAAAAAAATTATCACTTCTATTTATGGAAAAAGACATTGGGCACTATTCATAGAAGCGAAATACAAAATTTGATTATTCATTATAATTTAAAGTAATTAAATTTAATTTAATTTAAAGCAATTAAATTAATTGAATGTAAAGTAATTAAATTTAATTGAATTTAAAGTAATTAAATGTAATTAATGTAAAGTAATTAAATTTAATTATTATTTGAAGTAATTTTTTACCGTTTTCAAGAACATTGGCTACAAAGAAATCTCTCAAAGTCTTTCTGCCCCAGCGGGGCGGTCGGGAGCAAAAAAAAAGAATGCGTTCAAACACGCTTTTTTCGCGTGAAATCCGGCGTAAACATATAAGCACGTTTTCACAAAACAAGAGCGTCAACCGGGGAATAAAACGCGCTTCGTTCGCGCCGCGTTACTTAATAGCAATAAACACGACACAGTTCTCTCTCCTCCAATCCCCAATTAACGCAATTACGGAAGAGCCACAACGCCGTCCCGCGTGAACCGGCTGGCGTCCCCGGCTAAAAATAAAAACTTCCAAATTCGCGTTTAACGGGCTTATAAATAACTCCCCGGTTGGACATGTTTACGGAGGGCCTTCGCGGCCGCGGCGAGAACTCCTCTCGTTCTCGGTGTCATCGGCGCCGTCGTCATCGTCATTATCATCGGCGGCAGGAGCAGCGCGACAACGGCGGCAGCGGCGTAGGATCCGGCGGTACGCGTGCGAAGAGCGCTCGCCGCAGCGACGACGAGAGGCGAGAGGAGAGTGGCACGCGGTGTTCGGTTTGACGCTGTGTAATGGTCAGTCTCGGCGAAGCCAGCAAAGGGAGACCAGCGACGTTGTAAAATAAGCGCGTTGCACGCGGTGGGTGCCCCGTGGGCCGTTTCAGCCCGAGTGTAAACGCGAGTGAGAGTGAGAGAGAGAGAGAGAGAGAGAGAGAGAGGTAGAGGGGGAAAAACTGTGAGACAGTGAGAGAGACAGAGAGACGCAGAGGGGGAAGAACAGTGAGAGAGAGAGGCAGAGGGGGAAAAAGAGCGAGTGAGAGAGAAGGAGAAAGAGGGACTCGCACTATTCCTCACCTCGCTGTGCCGCTGCGCTCGGCCGTGCACTCCGTCTCTGCACTCGGTCCCGTCGCCGCACCACCGCCAGTCAGTAGTCGTCGGGACTCACGGCGCTGCGCACTACACCGACTCCTACGTGTCCGCATTCCATCGCGCTCGGACCGCTCTACACAATATAAACAGTACAACAGGAAAGAGGATATAAGGAGAGGAAAGAGGACAGGAAGGAGGATATAAAAAGAGGAAAGAGGACAGGAAGGAGGATATAAAAAGAGGAAAGAGCACAGGAAGGAGGATATAAAAATAGGAAAGAAGACAAAAAGAGGATATAAAAAGAGGAAAGAGGGCAGAAAAGAGGATATAAAAAGAGGAAAGTGGACAGAAAAGAGGATATAAAAAGAGGAAAGAGGACAGGAGAGAGGATATAAAAAGAGGAAAGAGGACAGAAAAGAGGATATAAAAAGAGGAAAGAGGACAGAAAAGAAGATATAAAAAGAGGAAAGAGGACAGAAAAGAGGATATAAAAAGAGGAAAGAGGACAGAAAAGAAGATATCAAAAGAGGAAAGAGGACAGAAAAGAGGATATAAAAAGCGGAAAGAGGACAAAAAAGAGGATATAAAAAGCGGAAAGAGGACAAAAAAAGAGGATATAAAAAGAGGAAAAAGGATATAAAAAAACGAAAGAAGCAGGGAGGAGAGAAGGCGCGCGAGGAAAATCGAGAAAAATCGCGACGAAGCCGTCGTAGAGCCCCGAGCGAAGAGACAATGCGCCGCGATTCGTCGTCCGGTTTCGGCGCGACGCGAGAGGCGGGCAGCAGCCCGGCAGCCCGAGAGCGAAGCTCGGAGCGTCTGTGGCAAGCTCGACAATTTTGATTCATTAGTCGGGGTCGTGCCTCCCGCGACCCGTGAGCTCCTCGGCCGCCTCGCGGTTAAACGAATTAATTCGTTTGTGGCCTCGCGCTGCCGTTACACACCCACGCCGTAATACACGCCGCGGCGCTCGGGTATGACGAGGAAAGCTCGCTGAGGGCATTCTCTCCTCTCGCGGGGATCGCGGGACGCGACACGATACATATCGGCGATTGGGAGAAAAACTCGACGATTCGTGCGCGCGGTGGAAATAGTTGTGAGCGTGTGGCGAGCTTGTGCAACGACCGACGAGCCGCGCGACGAGATCGCCGCGATATTTGATACACACGAGCAGCCGTGTGGCCGCGCGATTCAGCGTGACCGCAGTTTTGTTTTGACCTTCGAACGCGGCGGCTATCGGCGACTAGAGGAGGACTCTCTGTTTGCCTCCGCTCGGCGATTCGGTTGGACTGTGTGGTTTTGTGCAGTGCCTCGCTTTTTTTTCCTTTGTCCTCCTCGCTTTTTTTTAATTTTTTGTGGACGCGCAGCAACCGCGCGGGGAATTCGATTGAGCCATCGGTGCGGAAGGGCATGGACCCGAGGCAGAGCTGAAAGGGATTAGCATGAAGGTATAAAGGGTTATCGACGATTTTTTTTACGACCCTCGGGCACGCAAATTAGATTATTTTGATTTCATTATACCAGATTATTTTAAACCAGATTTTTTTTTTTTTTTTCATTAATTTTCAATTTTTTATGGACGAATAATCGTATATTGTTCGTTCAGATACATTTTACAATTAATTTTCAAGTTCTGATTGATGAATAATCATATATTATTCATCCAGATACATTTGCAATAGGTTTAGCAGTTTAACTTGATGAAAACCCGTATTCGCGATATAATTTGGCGACTTTCCGGACGAATAAGTTACACGTTTTCGTCCGGTGTCCGGACGGCTAGCTACAGCCTCTTTCTTTGTGTTTAAAAGAATTTTCATTTACATTTTGTTTATTTTCACTATACGTAACGGTTACACTTTTCTCTTGTCGTCGCCACGGTTAAGTTCAGAAATAACGCGATGGTCTCAGTTCCGTCGCACAAACGACTGCACATTAATGCTCAATTGCGTTCCGGTGAGCAAGTGGGGAAGGTAACTCCGCTCGGCGATTCGGTTGGACTGTGTGGTTTTGTGCAGTGCCTCGCGTTTTTTTTCCTTTGTCCTCCTCGCTTTTTTTCCCTCGTGGACGCGCGCAGCAAATTCGATTGAGCCATCGGTGCGGAAGGGCATGGACCCGCGGCAGAGCTGAAAGGGATTAGTATGAAGGTATAAAGGGTTATCGACGATTTTTTTTACGACCCTCGGGCACCCAAATGTGGGGATGATGTTAGGGTGGTTTGGATTTTTAAAAAGTCGCTCGGATTTTTTCCGTCACTATACTCGGCGAAACTAATCAGGAAAAAGCCTAGCAAGTTGAATATTTTTTGAAATAATTGTATTTCAAATTTTGTTAAAAAAAACGTTCGGTTCTTTTTAGGTTCCGGAAACCGAAAACGGACCAGACGTCAACAAGAAAACTGCGGTCCGTTTCGTAGTTTTTTGTCGTCCGTTTCGTTCCCCAACGTATAGGCGTCCGTTTTTGGTCCGTTCATTGGTTTTTTCTTGAAAAAGCAGCGATCGCACGACTTGCTAGGGAAGATTTGCGGAAAAGGACGAAAAAATCGCGAGAAGATAATGAAGGACGAAAAGATAACGAAAAAATAAATTGGCGCCACGAGAATTTTTCAATCGTGAATAATGACGACGAAAGACACGGGTTACGCGAATTTTAAAGCGGTGCAATGTTACCCAATGCCCCAAGTGTTTTTCAAAGTAATCGCAAGCACGAACGAGAGTTTATTTATCCGCGATGTAAATCAAATGGCTGGTAGGAGCCAACAGTTCTATAATTGGTTCACGGGAGGTCGAAGCTTGGACGGAATTTATCCTGGTTAATCCTTGGCCCGGGGGGTCGTTTATAGAGTATTCATAGACCACTTCGATTTATCGATTCCCTCGATGGGGCTCGCCGGGCGCATTTTTTTTCTCCCCTCCTTTGTTACTCGTTTTAACGACGGCAAAGCGCCGCCTCGGTTTTACCTTCCCCACTTGCTCACCGGAACGCAATTGAGCATTAATGTGCAGTCGTTTGTACGACGGAACTGAGAACATCGCGTTATTTCTGAACTTAACCGTGGCGACGACAAGAGAAAAGTGTAACCGTTACGTATAGTGAAAATAAAAAAAATGTAAATGAAAATTCTTTTAAACAAAAAGAAAGAGGCTATGGCTAGCCTTTCGGATATCCGACGAAAACGTGTAACTTATTCGTCCGGAAATTCGCCAAATTGTCGCTAATACGGATTTTCATCAAGTTAAACTGCTAAACCTATTGCAAATGTATCTGGATGAATAATATATGATTATTCATCAATCAGAACTTGAAAATTAATTTAAAAAATGTATCTGAACGAATAATATATTATAATATATTATATAGGACGAATAATCGTTCATAATATGTTTTATGAACGATTATTCATCCATAAAAAATTGAAAATTAATGAAAAAAACAAAAACAAAAAAAATCTGGTATAATTAAATAAAAATAATCTAATTAAAAAATGTATCTGAACGAATAATATACGATTATTCGTCCATCAGAAATTGAAAAATAATGAAAAAAAAAAAAATCTGAACGAATAATATACGGTTATACGTCCAAGAAGCAATTTTAACGGGTTTCTCTTTAAAAAAACACTACATACAGTATTAAAGCAGAAATTTCCAACTTCTACTTCACGAAACATACGAAGCGTTCAGTCGAGATGGCGACGTCAATTTTTCCGAATTTCCGGACAAATAATATAACACAATTCGCACGGTATCCGGACGTCTAGACACTCGGAAAGAAAAATTGTGTGTCATGAGTTAAAAAATAATGGAATGGATACAACTCGGGCGACAAACGAGACGGTCTATGCCATAGATTTTCCACTGACTCACATAAGCAAATGTCGTATATCCGTTGGCGAACAAATAAAACGCTATTCCGAGCTTCGCTCGAGTTATCAGCGTGTCCACCGTGCCATTTATCGAGCCGAGTTTGCCGCTAGAATTACAGAAATAAAGTTTACTGCAATTTATACGGCCGAGCGTCGAACGCGCCGCGAAACCCGTTCCTCGATTCCCAAGCGACTCGTGTGAAGCACGTGCGAATTGGGACTCGAGAAGCGTTTCGGCTGCACGGAACATCACACAAAACACTCGCCGACGATTGTTAATATACGTTCGTGCAGTCAGACAGCCAGGCGGAGCGGAAGATAAGGCTTATCGGTCGAGGGGACGAAAGCGGGCGAACCGCTCCGAGGCTCTGTGGAAATCTCGGCCTGCGAAAAGCACCGCTGAATACTTCGGCTTTGCAGTGCTCGAAAGAAAACAGATGACACATTTGTCACAACCTGAGACGATGCAAATATTTATCGTTCAATTGTGCATCCGACAGACGGGAAATATTTATTTAAATCGCTTCCGATGCGACGAAATTTATTTATCCGTCGAGCCTTAAAATGAAGATTCAGTCGTGAGGCTACAAATCTTTTTAATCCACAATTTCTAAATTTTGATAAGAAAAAAAAGCTAATTTGGCGAAAGACCGAAGTATTTTTAAACAACTTGAAACGATGCAAATGTGTGTCGTTCAATCGTGCATCGGACAGACGGGAAATATTTATTTAAATCGCTTCCGATGCGGCGAAATTTATTTATCCGTCGAGCCTTAAAATGAAGATTCAGTCGTGAGGCTACAAATCTTTTTAATCCACAACTTCTAAATTTTGATAAGAAAAAAAAGCTAATTTGGCGAAAGACCGAAGTATTTTTAAACAACTTGAAACGATGCAAATGTGTGTCGTTCAATCGTGCATCGGACAGACGGGAAATATTTATTTAAATCGCTTCCGATGCGGTGAAATTTATTTATCCGTCCAGCTTTAAAATTACGTTTTAGTGATGAAGCTATGTATTTTTTTTTAATCACAGTTTCTAAGTCTTAAAAAAATGCTTATTAGACGAAAAACCGAAATATTTTTATTTCGTGGGGTGAAATAAAAATTCCAAGTAAAAAGCAAAAAAAAAATCAGTAAATACAGTTTGTAAAGAATTGTTTATTTGAATCGACAATCGTGTTTCTATTTTCAGATGCAGTGGCTCGCAGTCGTGATGTGTCTGTACGCAGGAGTAGCGAGGGCACGAACGGAGGAGGATCAGCAGGCGGCGGTGTCGAGCTCAAGCGGAATAACGGCTGTGCTGCCGGAGCGTTGTTTTTACGAGCAGCAGTCCGCGTGTCCGACGATCGAGAGCGGCGAGTGTCCTTGCAAGAGGATCGTCCTGTCTCACGACAGCCCCGATGCCAACGCCGTTCTCTGCTGCAACTTGGACAGCCAGAGCTTCGAGTCCGGTCTCGCCTGCGCGAGTGAGTTCGACACTCGATATTGCATTTTTTTCCCCGTGTTTTTAGTGGCCACCATGCAAGAGCTGACGTTGAAGTTTGCATCGTTGCGGTGCACCCAGAGAAATCGTTCTGATGGGACCTATTCGAAACAAATAAAGTTTGTTTGAATGAAATTAAAATTTATTTGAATGAAATAAATTTTATTTGATCCAAATAAATCCTAGTAGGTCGGCCATTACCTAAATTGTTTACTTAATGACCGGCCTAATAGGATTTTATTTGATGCAAATAAATTTTACTTGTTTCGAATAAAATTTTATTTGTATCGAATAGATCCCATCAGAACGATTTTTCTGGGTGTGCAACGAAATTAAAAACTAGACAAAAAAATTTACCAGAGTGCTAAATAGATTTTTACATTGCCTTTGGCGAAAACTTTTCGTTTGTATGAAATTTCAGATATCTCGATAGTCAAGAAAAAAAACATTGGCGTTTTTTTTTTAAATATCAATGAACCCGAATAATTAAACCGGCTATAAGAAGTTATTATAACGACTAAGAGCGTGACAGGAAAATATTATTTCACCCCCTAATGGTGAAATATTTGAATTTTTATGGAATTCATGTTTCGTTATTTCTAATCCAAGGCACTTTGTTGCAGATTTTCCCGCGAACGTTTCGTACATCCACATAAGAAACTCGTCCCTCGAGACTTTTAACGTGAGCGAGGTGCGTTGGAGAAGACTGAAATCCCTGTCGATCACCGACGGCAAGATAAGTCGCATAAAGGGACAGTTTCTCATGATGACGCCGACCCACTGCCTCAATCTGTCGAACAACGCGTTGGTCGAAGTCGAAAATAATTCCTTCACCCGACTCGCTCAGCTCACGACGCTCGATCTTTCCTACAACAATATCACCCACTTGCCCGCTCTCAATACGATGAACGGTCGTGAATTCTGGCTCGATATTTCCGGTAAGTAAGCAAAAACCTCATTTATACCACAGCGTGCGTAAAGTGCCTGCTTCACTTTACACACTAAAAAAAAAATACGCATAAAATAAAAATATAAAAAATTAAAAAATTAAAGAAATAAAAAATAATAATAATGGGATAAAATTGTATACGATGCTCATGCGACAAACTGTTTCTGATCTCGTGTGATTACAACACTCGCCTTCGGCTCTTCCTGCAAACTCCCACTCATCACGAAAAAGTTTCATCGCACTAGTATCGTAATGTCCTAATTTTCACATCTCCACCGAGAATATCGCAAAATGTTGAACGTGTTTTTCTCGTGTCTCGACGCAATTCAGGTACCAACACTCTGTGGTGTCACGATATCTATCAATACATAAACAAGACCGGGGAGAAGCAAATAAATTTCAACCGAGAAAACGAGACCGTCTGCTCGGCCAGTAAAACTTGGCACTGGTTCAACACTACGGAGCAAGTGCCATTGAAGCAAGTGCGCTATCTCAGTCTGGTAAGATAATCGAAACGAGGGCGGCTAAATGAGTTTTCGACATGGTTTTAACGAAGCCCCGATGGTTCGTTAGCTGCAGACCGAGTGCCCGAAGGGCGAGAACTGGCAGTGCCAGTGCATTTTCCGGCGTTTCGACATCGTCGAGGGAATACATCCGATCCTCGCGGTGCACGTCGACTGCAGCGGAATTCAGTTGACCGAATTACCGGAGAAACTCCCGAGAAACACGATCTCTCTCAATGTTTCGTACAACAACGTGAGTTTTGCGGGTTTTTTTTCCAATGGGCAATTTTTTTCCTCGCGGACGGAGTCGTAATTTCCATTTGCTTTGCAGATCACCGTTCTCGACGATCTCAGCACGAATCTCTGCTACGAGGATATACGAGAGTTCTACGCGGACTACAACAACATCTCGTCCATCAATAAACTCGAGGGTTCCAAGTTCTTGGATAACTACGTTATGCTCAGTCTTCGGTACAACAAGATCAAATCGGTGATTTGCATTTTTTTACCGTTCCGTCAATGCCTCGAATGGCGCTGTACATAATTTCCCTTCAATTTTTTCGTCGTCTCTTGACTTCAGCTGCCGACGTACATTCTCGCTCCGAATGCCTACTACAACAAAAATTACGGCAGCTCGAAAAACGTGAAGCTCGGAGGGAACGAGTTGCACTGCGATTGCAACACAGCGAAATATCTCAAAGTAACTAATTTGCACACTTTTATTTACCTTCACGAACGATCGAGGGGTCACGCAATTTTTAACACGTTTTCCTTTTCACGAGAGAGAAAAAAATTCGCTGCACCACAGCGAAATATCTCAAAGTAACTAATTTGCACGCTTTTATTTACCTTCACGAACGATCGAGGGGTCACGCAATTTTGAATACGTTTTCCTTTTCGCGAGAGAAAGAAAAAATTCGCTGCAACACAGCGAAATATCTTAAAGTAACTAATTTGCACACTTTTATTTACCTTCACGAACGATCGAGGAGACACGCAATTTTTAATACGTTTTCCTTTTCGCGAGAGGAAAAAAAATACGAGAATGTTTTTTCCACTGAAATCGGTGGACCCCTTCGCGAGATTAAATCGTGAATTGATCTTTTATTATTACGAATAACAGGTCTGGCTGCAAAGACGGATATGGGACGCGGAGGAAGTCCTCTGCGAGAACGTGAAGGAGAAAGTCGTGGATCTCGAGCCGTCCAAGATGTGCGTTTATCCGGGCGACTGGACGGACTACATTTATTATATAATCGGCACCGAGGTCCTGCTGCTAATGAGTCTCATCGCGAAGGTCTCCTACGACTATTGGGTCTTCAAAACCGCGGGTTACCTTCCCTGGCCGGCCAACAAGATGCCCAAATTGCCATGCGACTGGCTGTGCGAAACGTAGATTTTTATTTATTTCTTTTTAATCATTGTGATTACGAACGCAATTGTCCGTTTACTCTTACATATCCCGACAAGAGGAGCGGAAACTCCTCCAGACTTTGTAAATAGTTTTTGTTTATTTTTTTTATTGCCTCCGCGATAGGTAAACGAAGGATATATATTTTATAAGGAATTTATCGAATCGTGAAGCGAGCGATTATTTACACGGCGATGACGAGCGGACTGTTTATTTCGCGATAAATGCGCAATTATCGAGGTAACGACGATCTTCTATTATCAATTGATCGAACCATGACTACCAATTGTTTGTTATATATATATATACGCTAATTGAGTCCTCAATGTCGGTACATTGAGTGCAGCAGCATCGAGTACAAGTTCTACGAGTTTTGCAATTCCTCCGACTTGCGCATCGCGCACAAGCAACGATTTACATTTTATATAACGTTTGTATTTATGCGAATACGTGAGTCACGAGTGTGGCCGCAAGTGATACGTACGACAAATGATGTTCAATAAACTGACGATAGAAGAACGCGAGAGTGTGATTCGTAATTCGAAACTTTGGGATATGGGCAGCAATCAACGAATACAGGCGGATTTTTGTGTTTATTTGAATTGCAGATGAAGGAAGACTCGTCTCACCTTGAGTCGGGATTGCGCTTGCGTTTTTTAAATTTCGGTAGTGTCGATATCGAATCGCGTTTCGGGGCTTCGCGTTCGAGTTTCTTCTTGTCTCGTTTGCTGTGCTTCTTCATCGCGAGCATGTAGTCCGGCACTTGGCAACCCGACGCATTCATCACCGTGGCGATGCTGCAACGCAAAGACAGACGAAACACAATAAGTCGTGGATGACGCAAAACAGCTACAATGTCAATGTGCGATCACCAGTGTTGTAAGTCCGCATTACTTTCAGAAGAAAAGTTTACACAACAGTTCATTTTCCAGTTACAATTTTGTAACGATGACCTGTAGCGATTATAAAATGATATGTGAACTTGTGAATAGCCGAAAGAAAAACCAATCTTTCAATTAAATTTTGGGAGAAATTGTGCGAAAAATGGACAAGCACAATCCTCCATTATTTTCGCAATGCATTAACAGTATTTCTCCATTTTTTCAATAAGATTACCATGAAGTTTTATGGAAAATTAATATTTCCTGCTTCTACTCAAAAGTTTACATATCATATTATAATCATTACGAGTTATTATTATAAAAACAATTATAAAGCCAATCGTACCATCACTTTCATTTCCATAAACATTAGGGATTTACAATTCTGGTGATCACGAGGAGAAAAAAAAACCTACCTCCTCAAGTTTGCAGTGTCGTGTTCCGTAAAGAAGGTAATGGCTTTGCCCTTGTGGCCAGCGCGGCCGGTTCTACCGATTCTGTGAACGTACGAAATAGCTGAAGGTGGAAAATCGTAATTTATCACGAGATTAACGCCTTTGAAGTCTATGCCACGGCTCATCAATTCTGTGCATATGAGCACCCAGATTTTTCCCTCCCTGAAGCATCTCACGACGTTGTCTCTCTGCAAAGGAAAGTAGAATAAATTAATGCATTTTTCGCGAAACATCCGAATTATAACGCAACGAAACTCTTTTCGTTGTTACGAACCTGCGTTTGCGTTCTGTCGGAATGAATAACGTCGACGTTGATGCCATCGTAGATGAGCTCGTTGAAGAGTTCTTGCGCTCTCTCCTTGCTCTGGACGAAAACGAGCACGGGAGGTGCGATGCCCTGTGCGAAAGAAAATGTCCTCAAATTTTTATTTATGTAAAATCCGGTTTTTCAGAATTTTTTTCAGATTTTTTGGATCTTTTTCAGATTTTTCCGAACTACGCAAACTTTTTTAAATACATTTTTAAAGAGTCATATAAAACACCATAATTTAAAAATCTGATGAAATTCTGAAAAACATTTTATTTAATAACAAAATTATCTAGCTTATAGCCAAAGCGGAGAAGATCTTTCTTCGTATAGTTTTTTAAATTTTTTGATTAAAACAATTATAAAAAAAATTGAAAAAAGATCAATTTTCTAAAGATCAATCTTCTTAGCTTAAAAACTGTAAGAAGAAAAATGTTCCCCACTTTGGCTATAAGCTAGATAATATTGTTATTGAACAAAGAATTTTTCAGAATTTTATCAGATTTTTAAATTACGAGGTTTTAAATGTCACTTTAAACATTTATTAAACAAAAAATGGCAATCAAAAAATAAAAAATAAAAATGTGCAGTTGAGGGTCCAACTAAGCCTATAAAAAATAATGAGCCAAATCGGGTGGAATGCCCCTTGTAAGCCGAATAACGCACCTTTTGAATAATGTTACGAATGGCAACTAATTTGCCTCTCTCGGTGCCGACGAAGAGCAACTCCTGCTCGACGTCCGCCGCGGCGGCGTTTCTTTGACCCACGGTGACGTTTATAAGGCCCTTGAGATTGTGACGACACCATTTGGTCACCGCCGGTGTGTTGGTCGCGCTGAACATAGCCCGATGGAGTTTCTCATTGCTGCAGGCTTTCGTAATCTCTTCCAACTGGTCCCGGAAGCCACGGTTTCCGTCCTCGAAGAGTTTGTCGGCCTCGTCGACGACCAGCCACTCTACACTGGATTAGACAATTTTATAAACCGATCAATGCCAACAATTAAATTACGCAATTGACACTCACTTGCTCAGGGATATCGCGGGAGGATCTTGATTCAGCAGGTAGAGAAGTCGCTTTGGTGTTGTGATTAGAATATCTGAAAACGCAACGTAAATTTACAACGTCGTTTCGAATATTCAATGAATAATATAATGTTCTGTGAATAAAATAAGCGAAAAGGTCAGTGGAAAAAGAAATTGGTCAGGGAATCAGGGAAAAGTCAGAGAATTTCAAAATTGGTGAGGGAAAAAATGAATTTGTGTTTAACCCTTTAAAAATGAATTAGTGAAAATTAATTAGTGTTTAACCCTTTAAAAATGAATTAGTGAAAATTAATTAGTGTTTAACCATTTAAAGATGAATTAGTGAAAATTAATTAGAGTTTAACCCTTTAAAATAAATAATAATTTATCGAAGACGTGCACCGGTTTTGGATACATTTTCACTGGCATCATTAATTTTTAAATAGAAATCGTCACAACCGTGGTTAGGGAAAAATCAGGGAAAGGTCAGGGAACTTTTTTCGCCGAAAAAAAAAAAACGGCCACCATGGAAAATGATTGATCGATAATCGTCACGAATGCGCACCGAATTTTTGTGAACTTTTCGGTCCGTACTTGTCCAGCGCTTGTTTGACTTTGCTGATTATGTGAATTCTGAAACCCCGACCCTCGCTCAGCCTGAGACACTCTCTGTACGTTTGTTTCGCGAGCTCTCGGGTCGGACTGAGCACGATCGCGCGGAAGCCTTTTTTCTGTGGCTCTGCCAAGTGATGAATTATCGGCAAGAGAAAAGCGGCTGTTTTCCCGGAGCCCGTTGGTGCACAGGCCAATATTTGTCGACCCTGAAACCGACGAACGTTCAATATTACGAATTGTCTTTATTTCGTCTTATTTAAATATTTATTTATTTCAATAAATAAATAATGAAACAAATAAATATATTTTATAATTTTTTATTTTTTATTTTGTCTTTATTTCAATTTTACGAATTGTCTTTATTTTGTTTTTATTCAACAAACGCAAAGTTTTACCTCCAACATGATTGGCATTGCCTGCATCTGTATCGGTGTGGGATTTGTGTAGCCACAACTCTTGATATTGTCTATCAAATCTTTGGCAACCTTGTATTCTGTATTGAGTTGATCAAAAGTTTCCAAAGGTTTTGCCACATGACGTCCCACAACAGCAATTTGATGCTCATTTCTGTAGCGATTAATCTGCAAAGTAATCAATTAATTCCACTTGCCAGAACTAATATTTATCCAATTGTAAGCAAAGATTTACTTTTTCTTGCTCCTGCTGCAATATCTTGTCCTCGGTGATGACTTTCTTTTTCTTCTTCTTCGTTTTGCTACCATCGATAGGCACCGAGAGTCCATCAACCAGGGTCAGGGTGTCCGACTTGCTCTGGATTTCCTCAAAATTCTCATCCTCTTCCTCCACGCGTTTCCTCTTGGCAAAGATTGAAGAAATGTTGTCTTCCTCCCCGGGTTCTACTTTTATGGCCTTTGGTTTGTGCTCCGATTTTTTTGTCAGCTTAAAAAATTGGTCAGCATTTTAACATTTCGTCATAATCATTGTCGATTGTTTAAGGGGGATGTAACCACCTTAAGGGAGTCGGTGATGCAGTAAAATAAAATAAAATAACATCTGTTCGACTCACCCTGAGCTTCTCGGCGTCCGCGCGAAAACGTTTCTTGTCGAATTTCGCGCCCGACGACAATTTTTTAAACAGATCGAACGCGTCCATCTCGAGTTATAACAAACGAATTGTCAAACAACAAATCGTCACGTGCGGATCACGGACACCATAACCAAACAAAACCGGAACGCGGGGCGAAAAGTGAACGCAGCGGATTGTCCGCAAAACGCGCTACAGTCACGGCAACGTCGGATCAGGAACTTCCGATGTTTTCATTAGCGCACATAACCTCATTTCCGATTTGAAAATATTTGTTTATCGTTTATCCGTCGTCGCCGGAGGGCCGTCAAAAAGACGCAAAAAAAAAGGTCGGAAAACAACTCTCTACAAGTTGTGGGACGGGATAATCGCATGTGGCGCACTTTTTGAGTATCAATGTTAAACGTGATAATCGTCACGGAGAAGCCGCAGCAGCGAAACAACGATGGATATTCGGAGCGCTAGTTCGTACGTCAGCTGCATAAAAATTCGTGGTGTGCCGATAATTGCCCCCTTGGTAAGTACAAGTCGCGCAATAGCGCCGCAAATTTCCCGAAATTTTGCTCTTTCCCCTCTTTTTCAAAACACCTCTTTTTCAAAACTTTTCCAAAACTCACTGTGACACGCTTCAGATGACGGACGATCTGAGAATGGAGATGAAGTATTACAAACATCTGGCATTGGCTGTCGAGGAGAGACTGAGAAATCTCGAGGCCGCCGCCAAACGCACGACCGCTCGTTCACCGGGTGCTGAATCCTCGACAGAGGAGTCCAACTGTGAGCCTGAGAGCGAGAGTCGGGACAAGAAGGAGGTTCGACAAAATTTCAATCAAGACAGTATTGTAAGTCCCTGTTACTTCAAGAAACAAAGTATACATAACAGTTTATTTTCTAGTTACGATTTTAGAATGATGACCTGTAGTGATTACGAAAGTCCACATGAACTTTGCAATATCCATAAGAAAAAGCAAATTTTTAATTAAATTTTGGGAGAAATTGTGAGAAAAATGGACAAGCACAGTCCTTAATTATTTTCGCAATGTATAATACCAACTGCGGTAATAAAAACTGTAATGAACATTCTTTACACATTTGCACTTACAGCTAAAAGAAGAAATTCATTCCCTGCGGATTTCACCAGTGCAGAGAATAAATTTTTTTATTTTAGCTGTAAATGCAAATATGCGTAAAAAACGTTGATTACAGTTTTTTTTTAAAGCAATTGGCATTTCACATGCCCTTAAGAGCATTTCTCCATTTTTCAATAAGATAACCATGAAGTTTTATGAGAAATTAATATTTCTTGCCTCTATTTAAAAGTTTACACATCATATTATAATCATTACGCGTTATTATTATAAAAACACAATTACAAAGCCAATAGTACCATCAATTTTGTTTCTACAAAAATCAGGGATTTACCACTCTGAACCAAGACGAAGCTACGTCGCCCGTCGTCGACGTTCCAACGAAAGAAGCGTCGGTCCCAGAAAACGGTGATAAAGCAGCGGATAACCCTGACGCTAGTCTGGTAGAAACCACCGGTGGAACAATCTCCTGGAAATCGTTCTCCGACGAGGAAACAAGCTGCCATAACGAGGGCTCCGACGTCGTCACCGCCAGCACTGATGTTCATAGGCACTTCAACGGGTCCTTAAAGTCCGAGGCCGCAGCATCCACGGCAGAAAATAGTTCAGAGTCCCGAAAGCCGGAGGTACCAAAGACTCTGGACATAGTTCCGATAATGGTGGACGCGCCAGTACCGAACAAACCGGCGAATCAAACCGAGCGAGCGACGAGTTCCGAGAAATCCGAAGAATCCTCGGAACAATCACAATCGCAATCGCAGTCGTCTCCCGATTCCGACGACACGCCGAAGCTCGTCAGGCAGGGTTCCTACGTTCTCGACACACCGAGTCCGATGCTGCTGGCGCATCTGCAGGAGGAGATGGCGGATTACGTGCCGTCGAACAGCGCGATAAAGCGCAGGGAGTGGAATCTCAGCGAGGCGAAGAGCGAGTGGGAGTTGCACAAGAAGAAGGAAAATTACTTCGCGACGAATCCCGCGAGGGGAGCGGCGACGAGCAGAACGAGAAGAAACAGCGCGTCGGGCGCGAGTAATCAGAGATCCGGCAAATGTTCGTCGCAGTCGCGAGGGGGAAAGCATTTAACGGGTTCGCATCAGGTCGCGAGATCCGCGGATTGCATACAGTCGATGCTGCACCGAGAATACAATTCGCCGTACTCGAAATCGGTGAACAAATTAAACGGTCCGAGGGAGAATTCAAAAAGCAGCGTGAACGGTGTAGCCGCAAATGGCAAAAATTCGAAGAACATTTCGATCTTAAATTTGGCGAACAAGTTGGGAGGCTCTCTGGGAAGTCTGAGTAACGCGACGATTCGTTCCGGCAAGCGGACACCGCGAAAAACGCCGGTCGGTCGGTTGTCGAAGAGTTTCGACAGCGGCGAGAATATCGGGACGTCGAGGAGCGAAGGTATCCGCGGCTCGACGCAGAAACTCCTGTCCGCGGTGACGTCGGAGAAGCTGGTGCACGTTTTTCAGGAGATTCGAAGCACCCACGAGCGTCAGATGACGGAATTGATAGCGCGACAGCGTCGCGAGCAGGAGATTATGCAGAAGGAATTCGAGAAGCAGCAGCTGCTGCTGCTGGCGCAGATTGAGCAAACTTTTCCGGGGATGTCTCTGCGGCGGCTGGTCGAGCGAGTCTCACCCGCGCCTCAGAGTCCGACTGTGCAGCGCGAGAAGATGAAGAACTCCGTCGTGTCGCCGGCGAAAGTCGCGGTAACGACGAAACCCGTGAAAATGAACGGCTCTCACGGTGTCGAGAATCACGAGAGTTCCAAGTGTCCCTTGGACGACATTTATCCGCGCGAGGAATTTGACGAATCATCGGCATATCATTTGAAACCGAGTCAATCGACGTGTACTTACGTTGTCGAGCAAAAAAGTCCGCCGATCGGTCTCTACTCGACATCCGTGCTCAACGGCGAGCGCAGAAATTCGGGCGTCAGTCGACAACTGTTTCCGCTTGAGGGCCGAACGAGACACGTGCCGGTGCCCAATAGAGCTATGTACCAAGAGCAGCACGTGCGTTTTAAACAACTTTGTTTGCCGAGTTGCTTAACCATCGATGTTTTCTGTTTAACGAATGTTGATAAATATCTTGATCGAATTTTCGTAGGTAAAGGCTGCGACCATTATAACTGCCTACGCGAGAGGATACTTGGTGCGAAGACTGCTGCAAACCGAGCGAGTAATAGCTCTGAAAACGACTTACAAGGAGGCGCTGCATTGCATGCTGAAACTGCACGTCGACGCTCCTCTCGCTCTGCCTGAACTCAACTTCCATCAGCGGCTTCAGTTGCAAGTGAGTCGCTACTGTTTAGTGATATGTATTTGCTATTCTTTTTTTTGTGGGGGGGGGGGGGGGAGGTTTGAAACTTTTTTTTCAATTATTCAATTTTATTTTATGAATGCATAACATCTCAAGAATGTTGTATGAAAGTTTTAGAGCAGTTGGAGTAAAACTAACGGAATAGCGTTTTTGACTATCCAGTGTTACCAAAAATTGAAAAATAAAAAGAAAACTCGACAGCGTTACCTGGGGAAACTCATAAGCTAATAAAATCGATTTAATTTTTTGATATTAAATGGTCGAGTGATGACTTACAACCATCGCCGCAAAACAACTTTTTTTGGAGACGTCTCCGGATATTTACTGTGAACGGCTTAATTTTTTATATTTATCGCTGAAATTTTCAGAAAATATTCTTGAAATGTTACTCTACAGTACTGTAAGCATTAAATTTAAAATACACTGCCCGTATCTTGTAAAAAAATGGTTGAAAAAGTTTTTTTTTCCAGTTTATTGTTTTAACCATACCCTCCCCTTAACGCAAAATTATACTCAACGAACTTCTTTCTTTCAGTGCGACGCCGCTTCGATGAATATCGTCGAGCTATTTGCTCAAGATCCTGCCAAGAGAATGGAGATTATCAGACAAGATCGTCAAATCCGAAGGGCTCGACAGGAACGACCAAATTCCGCGCGTTCTTACTCATTCGCAACACAACGAACACTCGCCAGAAAAAAGCTCAAGGAGTATGACACTGAATAAAAATAACAAAAAAAAACTAAATCATTGCATGGAGAAAAGATTTATCTATCGTAGAGAAAAGAAATGACGTAATAAAAGCATGCTGATACCCGATTGTTTGTGTTGGATTAAAGTTATAGCGCGATGGGAATTTATTGCAGAATGGGAGATTTCTACACGCCGGGGGGTAGCCGGACTACCACTCTGCGAAGTAGGTGCCAGACTTGGGCGTCTAATGCCAGGGAAAAACGATCGCCGAGTCTGCTGAGTAAGGCCAAATTATTCCTTCGGTTGTCGGAATTCGTAAATTGGGCAAGACTTGCCCGGTGCAGCGCCGGCAAGACTCGCCTTTTAGTAGGAAATTCAGAAAAAAAATTAATTCTAATTAAACAAAATAATGAAAATAGGTATAAAAAGTCACCACAGTAACTAATTGCCACGATTACTTTTTACTCCTAATTTCATAATTTGGGTTAATTAGAATTAATTATTTTTCCGAATTCCGTTGCATTCCAACGATGTAAACTTCAACATCGTCTGAAAGAGACATCTGTTTCATTGCATTTTTGTTATCTTTTTGTTCTTCAGATCAGGGTATCAAAAGGAGTACGAGCGCCGGTGCCGTCCGGAAACCCTGGCGCTGAGACGTTCACGACGCAACCGTTCGCAACCTGTGCCTTCGTATTAACGTAGAATTTTAATCGCGATTCCAAGTCACTCTTTTGTACAAACTTTATCGATAGTAAGAAGAAAATGAAAAAGGAATCGACCCGCCTAGTGCCTGATTATACGTACTAACATTTTGTATCTTTATTTACATTTTGCCAATGCGACATATATATTTTTTAATTTCTTTGCTATCTTCGCATCAGTCACTACTTGTATGAAATATCAGGGTCACCGCCTCTCTGTGATACGACGAGCGTCAACGGCGACGTTGTGACGTAAGCGCTGACAATGAAATGATATTTTTTAGCGTTTTTCGTACGCCGCTTTCTTTTTGTTACTCAACTGTATACATAAACATGCGCTGCTGTTTTTAGATAAAAAAAAATCAACATCGGCAGGTCAGCCGATGTTCTAGGCGCAACATGAATTTCACTGTACGCAAACATCACATACGCGCAAATCAAATAAAGATATAGTTCGTCCAAAGAATCACAATCGTTATTTCCTTGTGAAAAGTATCCGGTTAATAAAAAAAATTGGAATACAAAGTTTTTACTTACTTTAATAACTTTTCCGTAAGTTACAGCGAAAATGTATATTTAAAAAGAAAATTGATAACAGCGTAAAATCCGAACCACTTTACCGATGATCACCAAATTTCGTATGTAGCAGGGCTGTATTCATGTGTTGAGATTCGACGTGATTTAGAGACACTTATTTTTTTCCGAAATATTCAAAATTCTATAAATCGGAACCGCTTTACCGACTTCGCTGAAATTCAATATCGATCACCATTCAACGTGTCTTCATTTATAAAGAACTATTTAGCTAAATTGTCGAACTTTTACGAAAGTTGGAGCGATCACATTTTTTCGAAAAATTAAAAATTCCATAAAATCTGTATACATTGATACATTTAATTAAAAATCACGTCAATTATAGACGAGTCGATACCCTAGTTGCGTGAGTTACGGACAATTAAATCTTCGGTGCTGGAACATACATACAAAATCACTCAAACACATATATAAAAAAAACCAGATACCCCGGTCCACGCACAATAATCGTTATTGTTCGTATCCTACAGCGAAAAAATTCAAACCCCCAATCTCCCGCCGATCGTCGGGTCCAATGAGCCGCGTCGAGAAAAACGTAGCGCCTGCGCATTGGGCGTAACGCCTGGCACGTATTTTCCCCGAGTCACATGACCGCGGCGACCAATCGCGTGTCCCGGAGGGCCCTATACGTGGCATCAAGCATGAATCCTTTCTACGTCCGCCATTTTAACATACGGGACCTTTTCGGGAGTGTTGGTTTTATGTTTTATCGTTTCTCGTGAAATATAATCTTTTACTGAAACGTAAGTAAACGCCATTTAATAGGGTTAATAGCCGCGCGAATGTGGACGAAGGGCTTGGAGGCATAGAGCGCGGGGGGCGGGGGGTACGTTGGCTCGAGGGTCGCGGGGAGCTTTCGGAGATTCTTTGGGGAGTAGGTCGAAGGTGACAGACAACCGGGTGTACGCAGTGGCTTCGTACGCGGTACCGCGCGCGCCTTGTACTCTCGCCAACGTCTCGCCGTGTAGCCGCGACACCTCGACCCTCTCAGCCGCGGCTTAACGTATCGGAATAAATCGCGCGTTCACCGGGAGTCAACGACGAGCCCTCGACGAGACATCGGAAAAATTCATAGCAAAGGGTACGCCAAGCGATTTATCGTCAGACCGACGAAAATTGTGAATCGATAGGCAGCGGGGTGAGGGGGCGCGCGGGGGGGAGGGGAGGTGCAGCGTGGGCAAGACTCGCCACAATCGTTTCCTCGCCTTTATTTTCCCCGTTTTCGTCTTCCTCGCGTTTCACGCTCCTCGGGCTGCTCGGCGGCGCTACGAGGATGACGCGTTCCGCCACGTTTTAATGGCGAGCACAGCGATCCCGGGACAGATAACGCGATCAGGTTATCCTCTCTGACAAGCGCCCACAGCTTTCATTTTAACTCACGCGAAAAGCGACACGTCCGACGTTGGGAATCGAAGGGGGATCGATTGGTTTTCCGTGTTTTCTTTTTTATTTCTTTCCACCAAAAAGTTGCTTGCAGAGTTTGGCTGGAATTTGTGGGTTCTTTCTTTTTTTGCGTTTTTTTTTTTTCGTCTGTTTGCTCGGTGTAATTGGCTGATGAAAGCGGCGCATTCCGTCAGGCCTGCTGGTCGATGACTCACTTCTGTCATATCGATGGCTTTGATTGCGATTCAATTTGTCGAACTACGTGCTTTGAACTTTGCAAGGATTTTTATTGGTTTCTTAGTTTTGATCAAGTTGCAACGGTATTTAGATTTTTTTGTTTTTTTTTCTAATTATTTTTTGTACTTTCAGGTACCACAGCCAACACCAATCATGGGGAATATGTTCGCAACGTTATTCAAAGGCCTCTTTGGCAAAAAAGAGATGAGGATTCTGATGGTGGGACTCGATGCGGCTGGTAAAACCACAATTCTGTACAAATTAAAATTAGGCGAAATCGTCACAACGATTCCCACTATAGGTAAGAACCGAATCGTAATTTACAAATTTATTGACCGTCAGTTATCTTTTTTTAACGTCGAGACTCAACGTGACGATTGATTTTTTTTTCTCCAGGCTTCAATGTAGAGACTGTCGAGTATAAGAATATTAGCTTTACGGTGTGGGACGTTGGTGGCCAAGACAAAATCAGACCTCTGTGGCGACATTACTTCCAGAACACCCAAGTAAGCATAAAGAGAAACAACAATTTGAATCCTCCATGTAGAAATCGCAAGTGACGAAAATTAATCGTCTTTTTGTATTTTTCTTCCAGGGACTGATTTTCGTCGTTGACAGTAACGACAGAGAACGTATAGGCGAGGCCCGCGAAGAGCTAATGCGGATGTTGGCCGAGGACGAGCTCAGAGACGCCGTGCTACTCATTTTCGCCAACAAACAAGTAAGTTCGTTATTCACGAATAAAAAAAAATCAACGCGACCATTTTGCTTCAAAGAAAACTATGATTACAAAATTCTCGCCGAGTTTCGACACCTTTTCGATAAAAGAGATAGAAAAAAAAAAATGTGGCTAAAAGCAGGAGAGAGTAAACCGGAGGGTGGTGCGACGTTAATCTGTTTGCCTTCCCCAGGATCTGCCAAACGCAATGAACGCAGCGGAAATAACCGATAAATTAGGTCTGCACTCGTTACGCAACCGCAACTGGTACATCCAGGCGACGTGTGCCACAAGCGGCGACGGTCTCTACGAGGGTCTCGATTGGCTTTCAAACCAGTTGAAAAATGCAAATCGCTAATCGGACATCAGCCCCGTCAACACTCAGTTGCTATATTAACATCCGTACACAGAGAGAGAATAAACAACAGAAAGCATCGACAACAACAAGATAAAAAGCAAAATGAAAGGAATAAAGATAAAACAACAGCAGACCGATTAAATTGAACGAAAGAAAAAAAAAAAAAAAGAAAAAAAAACATTACCAACAGGAATCACAATCGAAAGCCACTAAGACCTGCCCTCCCCGCTCGCGATATATAAGTAAAACGAAGAATCATTTGTAAAACGAGCGATTACATTTTTGCCGCGTTGACACCGTCGTCTGCTGTTAGCGGTGCGAACACGCCCGATCATCGAGGCTCGTCGCCGATTTTCTCGCCTTGCTGACGTTCTCTCGGGAGGGGGCGGGGATTTTCTAATCGAGCGACGATTATTCGGGAATTCAAGAGGCATAACGGGAAAATCGGGCGTCGAAGGAGCCAGCGATGAGTGACCGCTAGCACACGGACGGTCGGTCACACAGGACTATTGCCTCGTGCAACTTATTATTATTATTATAATTATTATTATTATATTAGCATTATAGTTACACTTTTTACACAGAGATACCACGGATCGAGTGGAGATAAAAGAAACAACAAACCCTTGAAGAGTAATTGTATTAAAGTACCTAAATCCGAGACATAAAACGAAAAATATCGCAATTGATTGAGGAACGTGAGGATAAGAAACAAAGTAAAGAAAAAAAAAACACTACAAATTTGATATATCGTTAAGTAGAAGCGACACGGGAGTGATAGAGAGAATGTTTGAAGAATGTCGAAGCAATCTGGCGAGAAAAGTACACCCCCCGCACGTGAGAGAGAAAAAAAAACGCGATATACCACTAAAATAGCGACCCGAAAACGGGCGTCGTACGATTTGTGAACGCGCTGGACATGCCGATTGTCATAATGTAGCTGCATACTTGTACATTACATTATATAAATACGATGATGATGATAAAAAGGTTAATTGTGATCCGTAGATCGAGAGATTGTCTCTGTCCACAATGTTGCGAAGCGTCGCTCCCGTTTGCCCGAGACTGCGGACTCTAACGAAAACCCTTGGAATCCACCCGACACCCCTGCGCGCTTATCGTGTCTCCTCCGTTCGTTTTTTTAACCAACTAACCTTTTTATTTCTCCAACGAATTCAGAACGAGGCTTTCAAGCTTTTTTCCCCGCCAAACCTGTAACTCATTCATTCGTATCTTCATTAAATAATGTCGTGATGATCGATCGAACACACAGTTTTTTCCGACTTATCGAAAATGGCACGAAAAATATCGAAAAGTTCGTTCAACTTCGATACACGAAATTAAGACAATCTTCGAGGTTTAAATTTGCGAAAAGCTAACTGCAGATCGATTTGACGATCGCCACCATCGAGCAGGCATTATTTAATAAGAGCGTGGGATCATTAGTTCTAACCGAGTTTTCGAGGGTAACAATATATATATATATATTTTTTTTTTTTTTGATTCGTTCAATTTGATCGAAAAAGTGACTGTCGTGTCTCCTTGAAGAAAAGAAAAGAGGCTGAGACTGGGGAGACGGGGCGGAACGGCGTTGAAACTCGCGAATAAAGCGCGGGCTTGCGGTTATTCCCCCATTTAACTTCTCATCATTTCTCTCCGTCATTGTTTTCTTACTTTTTCTTTTTAACAAAATATTATAATGAAGACGCGAGAGACGCGCGAAGCGCGGCGAGAAAGAAAAATGCGCGCGAGCGTCTCTCTCGCGTCACGTTGTAGGACAAAAGAAAAGAAAAAAATCGTTATTTATTGCACCGCCGGGGTTTTTGATTTTTCTTCTTTTTTTATACGCGCGAAGTAAGCTTAGTGTAAAACGTCGACATTCCGAAATAATAAAAACATATATTAAAAGAGAAGGGAAGAACAGCGAGAAATTGCGGAGGAGTGATGGACGCGCGTGAATTCACGTTTACACGAGAGAAGGAGACGAGAAGAGAGGTTTGCGTGCGGTGAAGACGGGGGAGGCTTGAGCTATGTCGCGTCGTGGCTCGTCGAAGACGCATTGCCAAGGTACTACTAATAATAATACTGCGGTGAAGGGAGCACGGCCGAGCTAAAGTATATTAAAAAAAAAACGAAAAAAGAAAAAGAAAACATTAAACACAGACACACCGAGACACACACGAGAAAATAAAAACCCCTATCGATAAGTCGTTTCGCGATCCTTCAATGTCCTCGAGAGAAAGTGCGCGGCGTCCGAGAGAGATTGAGAGAAAAGAGAGCGGAAAAAGCTCCTTTCTCTCGTCTCCCTCGAGACGCTTCGCGAGATCGTGGTGGATTTTTACTGAAATAATAATTCCTCCCTCTCTCTTTCTCTCTCTCTCTCTCTTCATTGAATTCATTTCCAAAAAAAAAAAAAAAAACGCTGAAGAAATATCGAAGAATATACGATAAAAAAGAAAAAGAAAAAAAAATACGCCTTTCCGTCATATTGCGAAGTTAATTCGTATTATTATGTATGAATGTTTAACAATTTGTGAAAATATACTGTAATTGTGCTTTACGGGTGTTGTGTCGTACGTTGATTATTTTCTCGAGAGCGTTTCGAGATTTCGCGTTGGGTTTAGGAAGCGATTGAGAAGACGTTTACCGGCGTTCTCGGGTTCCCCGCGAGCGGCAATTATTAGCCCCTCGAGCGCGGCATCGAAAGCTTGTTTAAGGATCGACCGGCCCCGCTTGCGACGACGGAGTTTTTGTAAATCGCCGATTATACATACTTACTGCGTTTCGTCCTGTTAATTCGTTTATACTTTCCATCTTTCGCCTCGACGAGAGAGATCGAGCCACCACCGCCTCGTATGTACCCAATTGCATCAACTAGACTAGTTTAAAAACAAACAAAACGGCTAAAATGTGCTGTCTGGCACGTATGTACGGCTAAACGACTAGAAATTATATCGATTTTAATAAGAACGAATAACCCAGACATTTTAACGCCTATCATTGTCCATCGATTGCTTTTGCAGAACGCGACGAGACGGACAACATTCGGGGGAGAAGAGAAGTTTGTCGTGAACCGAGACCGTTGTCATTGGTCCCCGCGGCCGATCTATAAACGCCGCGCCGACTTCCCTCACGCTCTCTCGCGCTCACCGCTTTTTTCCTCATTCAACTCCAAACTCTCGTAAATCCGTGTGTTTTATTGTCGCGTCAACGATTTTTTTTTCCTCGTCAAGACAAAACATTCAGCAAGGCTTCCCTTTTTTGCGGAGGAAGGTATATATATGAATAATATATGTTTATTCGTCCATCAGAAATTGAAAATTAATGAAAAACAAAATTGTCTGAACGAATAATACACGACTATTCATCCACAAAAACTTACTAAAGCTGAAAACCTCCGCTTTTTTAAAAGTGCAAAAAAGCGAAAAGCGTTCAAAGGAATTGTGACGAGTTTTCCTTTAAAAACACTATATACGGTACTAAAGCGGACATTTTTCACTTTAGTAAGGAATTTTTACGGGTTTTCCTTTTTAAAACATTATATGTATACATATAATACTAAAGCGGAAATGTTCAGCTTCGCGAAACATACGAAGCTTTCAGTTGAGATCACAACGTGAAGTTTTTAAACTTTCCGGACGAATAATATAACACAATTCGTACGATATCCGGACGTCTAGACACTCCGAAAAAAAAAATCTGCTTCGCCCTTGCGAGGACGGCTGCGTTTTTCGTTTACGTAGAAAACCGCAAAAAAGTAATTTGAAGAATAGGTTTTGCCAAGAGAGCAGAAGAGTAGGAAATGGTTCGATAACGGGGGAACAGATGGCCAGACTTTTCTCAGGGAATTTCCGAATCGACGCGGCGTGTTGCACGCGCACCAAGAGCGACGTGCATGCGGCTTGGGAATCTCCGGATTTCGAGCGATTTATTGCCATTGGCAAGCGGGCCGAGACGATTTGTTTTCGCGTGCCGGAAACCAATACGGTTTTCGAGTACCCGGCAAGTCGCGCGGACCTTGAGGGATCAGTCGGAGGAGAGCGCAATAATTAACGGATAGGAGGAAATAGACGAGGGTGACGCTGCTCCCCGAGGCGATGTAATATCAATGCTATCAGGAAATCGCCAAGTTTCCTTTTATAATTTTCTGCTTCTTGGACCTCTCTCGTGGCACAATCGATCGAAGGACCTGCAGTGAACAAAGCCAATCGAAATATCTCTAAAGTTTTTTTTTCGTATGTGTTCCATCAAAATATATAATATATATTTAAATATATATTATATATTTTGTTTATATAATAATATTTTATAATAATATTAGAACAGAATAATATTTTATTCTGTTCTCGCTTCGCTCGGGCATCAAACTTCACACTCGGCGAAAAGTTGCACTTTCCTCCCTTGTAACGAAATGTACTATTTTTCTAACAAGTGTGAGTTTGCAACACGAGCCGAAGTCGAGTATTGCCATCACACGAGTTAGAAAAAGTGTTTCGAACGAGGTATGTACGAAATTTTATATCACAAAATGCGGGTGTTACAATTTTACGCTTTCGTAGCAGACCGAAAAGTGGCCATTTCCGCACCGTGTGATATAAAGTTGTTTATAACAACAACAAAAACTCTTCAACATTATTAATAACTGTGCCAATTTCCTACTTAATACTAGAAAAAGTACAAAAGAAATATGTACATATATGCAGCAGGTTGCCTTACGGCTTACGGAAGAAACTGCGTGTCTTATGCCACATTACACATTCGCGAGGGATGAGTTCAGTTATATCGTCGCCTGCTCACTCGTTGCTTGCGCTGGAATAGCTCACTAATGATTGGTTCATTAGGGGGCGAGAAATACACCGCAGTATTTCAGATTTACACCGACAGCGCGCTCACGTCGCTAATATTTCAACGATTTTACGAGTCTCTCGTCGCGCCCAAGCAAAATTCATCCAATCGAGTCCAATCGCTGTATTTCCAAACGAACGACTGTCGCCTGAATCGCGCGCGACACGAGCGTCCGTCAGACAACAATGGAGGATCGGTTGGAAAAAAACGAAACGGCATACCGCGAGAGGCTAATTTAAAAACGGCCGCGATTACAGTTCCACCCTATTGGGTACGTCATCGACGATTCGAGGAGAGGAATGCAACGCGGCAGGAGGAGACTCGGCGCTCGACTTGCACCGCGCGCCGCCAGCGCCACGACGAAACAGCGGCGAGCGTTCGAAGCTCCGCGCTCGTTAATCATCTCGGAAAATCAACATTTTCGAGTGTAGTATCCACCCCGAGTGTTTTTACGCCACGGAGGATTCCATCGTCCTCCTCGCGCCACTTCACCTCGGTTTGTCAAGCGGGGAGAGCTGACCGAGCGGGAGGAGAGCGTTCGAACGCCACGATAGGTGTAGCCCGCTTCGAGTTTGCCCAAACACATCTCCGTAGGATAAATAGCCGTGGATAAATAAGGAGATGTCTGTATTTTTAGATTTATTAACGCGCGCGAGGATATCGCTGACGCCGTTCCGACCGGAGCCAGACTCTTTCTCTCTTTCTCTCTCTCACTCTGCGTCTCGAGGATTGCTCGAAAATTTCGATGCGGTTTCCATCCAGCTTGATCCACGCGGGCGATTCTTTCCTCTCTCTCTCTCCTCTCTGTCTCGCTTTGCAACCCCGGCGCGCCAACAAAACCGACGGCAACGTAAACGTCTGGCTTCGGAAATTGGCGTATAGTTATCTCTCTCGCCGCCAGGGGATACAGCTCGTCATTTCTCCAGCCGGACTCAAGGAAAATATTGTTTCTCGAGCTTTCACGAGACGCTTCTGCGCGTTCGATGCGTGCGGCGCGTACGCATCGCTCCTTGCTGTAAATTAGAAATTCCACGGGGTGCTTGGCTGCGAGGGAGAGAGAGAGAGATGGAGAGGACTGCGCTGAGATACCATCCGCGCCACAGCAGAGTGCCTGTTGGTGAAAAGTAACGAGCCACGCACAAAGACGCGTGCTCTCTCCTTCGCTGGCACCGCTGCGCTTGTGAGTTAGACGCTCCTTCGAGGGGTCATCTCGCACCGTGCTTTCAGCTCGGATAGTCGAGTCGACGATAGAGTGAGGCTTCTCTTCCGGCATCTTAAAAACAATGTTCACTTATTGTTTTGTCCGGGGTTGTAAGTCCCTGAATTGTTTAGAAATAAAGTTGACGTTACGGTCGGTTTTGTAATTATTAATAATTATAGACGGCTATATCTATATATAGTTGACGGCTGATCGTACCATCAGCCGTCAACTTAAGGTAGTCCTTGCGTCTAGTGCTCATTTCGCATAAATTCGACAAATGTGAGAGAGAATTGCGAAGGATTTTCGATGGCCAAAAATCTGAAAAAATTCATGCACATTATAGGTACTGATAAGATTAATTTTCCACAATAATAATTCTAAAATGTTATTAACAAATTGATGAAAAAAATAATAGTTTAACTATTATTTTTTTATTAATATTTACTATTATTTTTTTTATTAATATTTACTATTATCTTTTTATTAATATTTACTATTATCTTTTTATTAATATTTAGTATTATTTTTTTATTAATATTTGTTTAAGTATTTCGATGACCCAAATTTTTTTTAATGAAAATGTTTCGTTCATTTTTCCGAATACGTATGAATTTTTTTCGGATTTTCACTTTGGAGTTCGGAGTTCACTTTGAATTTTCACATATTTTCTTCACAAAAACGCACAAAATGCAAAGTGAAATCTAAAATCTAAAAAAATTCATACGTATTCAGAAAAACAAAGGAATCATTATCATGAAAAAAAACTTGGGTCATTGAAATATTTGTTTAACTTTTTTTTCATCAATTTGTTAATAACATTTTCGAATTATTATTATGCAAAATTAATCTTATCAGTACCTATAATGTGCATGCATTTTTCCTCACAATTTTTCATTGAAAATTAGGTGTATCTATGCAGCTATTCAAAACTTCACACATCATTTTACAATCGCCACAGGTTATCATTATTGTGATTATAATTCATCACACCTACAAAACAACAGCGTACCGTAAAATTCATTTCTTAAACTAACGAGGATTTACAACCCTGGTTCTCTCACATTTCGTCCGGTCACCGAATGACGATTCGGAATTTCGTAGTATGTGTGAATCGAAAGCTCGCGAAATTCCCTCCCTTCGCAAATAACGTTCGTTCGTTTCTTTTTTTCGTACATATTGCCGTCGAGAGACGCTGTCACCGGTGTAGACAGCGTCAATTGAGAATTTCGCTCGTTTCGCTGTCACTTGACGGGGCGGCAGTAAACTCGGTTGAGTTATCGAATCAAGTTGCAGCGTCGCCTCTCGGCAATTGCTCCCTAGACGGTGTAATAACGATAGGATATATTGTTGCGGCGTCGATATTGTAATGAAGCTAACTCTGCGGTTGTCGAGGGGGGGGAAACATTTCTGAGCCGGATGCAGCCCGGTGGATGATAGTCCACGAGCGGATGCGGTCAACTCCGGAGCGAGTCGATCGCGCCGTGCCCGTACCGTATACGCCGCCATATCCTCGCATCCTTATCCTCTATTCGCTCGATCGTGCACGACCGAGACCGTGCGGTAACTCGACGGCGCGCGTAAATTGGTCCACTCGCGGTTCCCCTTGAAACGCGTTACACCATCAATTCCACTCCGCGCCACACGGGCCCTAAATAAAAATAATAATAAAACGAAATTCGGACAGCTGTAGAGAAATCCGGCGCCTTTTCTCGACCCGCCACAGCCGCCACGGAGATTTCTAGCTGAAAGAGGGCTGTTGAAAAAAAAAAAAAAAGCAACGACAACCGAAATAAAAAAGAGGTCGGGAATAAATAAATTGGCGTTAGTCCGCGACGGAATTTCACGATGGGATCTCGCGATTTACCAGACTCTTCTGAAACTCCGAAATCTTTTTCGCGATATAATCTCTTGGCTTCGAGAGAGCGCCGAGGGAAAGAAAGAAGAGACGGAGGGAGAGAGGGAGAGAGAGGGAGATGGGCCTGGGATCGATCTGCAAGATTTTTTGGAGGGAATCGAGACGACCCGCTGGAATTCCTGCGTCGGCGAGGCCCGCGCACACTAAAAACGATAGTAACCGTCTTGTGTACATTTAACGACAAAAGAGTTTGCGAGCCCTACCCCTGTGGACGAAGGTACAAAGGCATACAAATTAATTGTTGCCAGCAGGAAAAATCGAAGGACATTATTCGTTTGGAACAGAGTTGTAAATCCTTGTTAGTTTGAGAAATAAATGTTACAGTACGATTTGTATTGTACGAATTGTATCGTTTGATACGATTTGTACGATTTATATTGTAAATGTTGCAGTATGAATTGTATTGTAAATGTTACAGTACGAATTGTATTGTAAATGTTGCAGTATGAATTGTATTGTAAATGTTACAGTACGATTTGTATTGTATTGTGTGATTTAATAATAATAACCAGTGAAGATTATAAAATGACGCGTGAACTTTTGAATAGCTGCTCAGATTCAAATGTGAGTTCAATAAAAAATGATGAGCAATTGCCAAAAAAATGCACGGTCCTCCACTTTCCATTACTTTCTGTAACGTATTAACCGCGTTTCCTAATTTTTTCAAAAAAATTACCATGAAACTTTATTGGGAATAAATATTCTTTGCAACCATAAAAAATGTCCACATTCTACTATAATTACTCCATGTTACTATTATTAATTGATAATTACAAAACCAATTGTATCGTCAACTTTATTTCTAAAAAATTCAACTCCGATTTGAAATATATTTATCATTTTCACAGGGCACAGTTTGTGTGAAAAAACAGATGCAGACAGAGTATGCGAACGCTCAGATAAATCGTGTAAATTCTGGTAATTACAAAGTGTCAACTATCCATTTTTTGTACACGCTATTATTATCATTGTTTACAGTAATTACTTAATAGCTACGATAACTGCGTTATGGTAATCGTAACTGGACAAACAGTTATTGTACCTGGAGACAATAATTGTCACTTTATAGTCACACTTTATAGTTAATACTAAATTTTTCTCTGAGTGAAATCCATACAATTACCAACGGTCTTTTTTTTCTTACACTAATTTAACAAAAATCGTATGTCACAAAATGTGTTTCTCGTTACTCGAAATCGCGGATAAATTATTCTTTAACAAAACGCAACAGCCACATTTTTCAAAAACCATTTACCGTGCAAGTGAAAACAGGCAACAAAACTTCTCTCTCTCTCGTTCTGTTTGCAGAGGGCGCGGTAGTGATATCATGTTTCGAGGGTGTTCCAAGCGGTTATAATATCCGCACGCGTATATATAAGTGTGCTGGTAGTATGCAACCGGCGCCAACATTCCCATCGTCCGGGGCCCGAGACTTACGCGGCAATAAAATCGCGCTCGCTGCCGGGCGTAGGCGTTGATGCCGCGCGCACAGCGCCAGCGCCGCGCGGCACCAGTCGCGCGAGCGCTTTTCCCTCGTTTCCTAGGAGTTTAGTCTCGCCGGGTTTGCACGAGCAAGGCTTGTTCAAACAAGTACGTCCTCCTCCGCTTCTCTCGCTTCCTTCTTTCTTTTTCTCTCTCTCTCTCTCTCGTCCTTTGCCCCTCCCCTTCCCCCTCCCCCAGCCCCACTTCGCGCGCTCAGTCTGGGGCGATAAGTTCCGCGTGTATTCTCGGTGTTCCGTTTGTCCGAGCTTCTTGCGTATCGTCGGTTCCAGCAACGGGAGGAGAGACCGACCACGACGACGGGAACGACGACGACGACGGGAACGACGGCAACGACGAGAATACGAGAAGGTGTCGGCGAGTCCTTTACGGTGTTTAGCATACCGGTCCGGCGCTCGGGCGCCTCTCGCGGTTTAACGCTTCTGCCAAGTGCGAACCGTAGGAAGAAAGCAGCGGCGGGGAGGGAGGGGGTAGAGGGAGGGGAGCGAGGGAGAGAGAGTGAGAGAGCGAGATACGCACCTCCTCCAGAATCCCACGCGATCCTCGAGGATCACCGAGCGCCGAGTGACTCTCGGGCGTCTCGCGTGGGTAGAATAATGCTCCTCGCACTTCTCCTAAGACCCCGGGAGAAGTGGCGACGACGTGACCTGGCGAATTGTACAACTTATTTTCAACCGCCGCGAGAGCACCTTTTCATCAGACTTCCTGGACGGGAATATATTCTGCCTCCTCGGCTCGTTGTCGTTATTATCGGGCGTCCGAGGCAAGCGGCGCCTGAGAGAAATAAATGTATGATCGATATGTTTTTTTTTTTTATTATGTTTCGCACATATTTTAACTTCACTCGGTGCGATAATGGATGTTTCACGCCTTGTTAAGTAAAATTTTGTATAATTCTCGTGGGAAAAACGCTTTCTTGACTCGTGGGATTGCAACAGTCGCTGTCGGCTCGTGCAAATCAGAGTCGTGAGAAAAAAATTATTCCGCACTACGTGTAAAAATGGGGATTTTATACGTGTAAAAATGTGGGTTTTAATACATGTTAATACGTAAAACGTCGATTGCCGCACGAAGTGTTTACATATATCTTGTGTACATGCATGTTTTTCGGTAATAGATAAATTATAACAGGTACAGTTACTTTGTGATACTAGTGCGAAACAGTGGACTTTTCGACGATGGCTAGGATGTCGGGAGTTCGTTATTTTCAAACGAATTTTTCAAACGAGTGCATAGAAACTCCCCTTTTTATGGCAGAAGTGAAGCGCAAGCGTGCGAGAAAGTGGCTTTTGCGCACTAGTACGTTTCTCATACCTAACGAAAAAAGCGCCTCTTTCAGCACGCGCGTCGGATACGAAAACAGAAACATTCTGTGCATATGTTACAAAAATCTGTATATTACGATACGAGGGCGGAAAAGGTTTTCCGTCGAGCATTATACAAAATGTTACTTTACAAGGTGCGAAAATTCCACACGATCTTTTGCCATACCGAGTGAAGTAATAGACGAGTGTGACGAGTTGACGACTCGAGAATCACACAGGTCGCCAAAAAGTTTTTCGCACGAGTTTCGTATACAATTTTATTTCACACGTGCGAGAAGTGCGACTTTTCGCACCCGAAGCGGAATGAAGTCTGTGAGAAGTAGGCACTTCTCGCACCGAGTGTCATACAAATTTTGTTTTTCATTTATTCTCTATGAGAAACATTATTGTAGAATTTATGATTTGATGATTTGTCTAGACGAAAACATAGCTCCGGTCGTTAAGAAACGGGTGAAACGCATCGCGCGCGCTATACTAAAGCGTGAGAGGCGCCGCCTAACGCATTAACGGTTCGATATCGCGATATATAGAAAGAGGCGCGAGGAGGGCGGTGCGAGTCGGCCGTAGCGCGCTGACGCCGATTTGCGGACGAACCGAATGGATAATGCCTTCTCCGCGCCGTAATGTAAGCGGGTCTTGACTGCGGCGCCGGCGCCCGCATATACGTTTCGTCTCGGCCGCCCCCCCGCGGATGTGTATTTATAGTATTATTATAGTATGTTTACGCTACATGACACAGATTCTCCGACAGACAAATCACACCGCGTCCCGCGCGCGCCAAACTTCTCTCGTCGAACGACGAGCGGCTCTCGTCCGCTCTCGCGACGGGCCCATTATTATTATTATTATTATTATACTATCAGAGTCAATAGTGCAATTATTTTTTTTTCCGGCCCCAAGCGTTAGCTAACAGCCGTAATCGCAATGCATCAAGCCATATTTCTTGCGCGCACTCGAGAGTTCTGTGCTCTCGGAGGGTTCGTCCCGAAGTAACACGTTATCGTGTATCGGTGCATCTCATGATTACCGCAGATATACAGCCGATACGATGAAAGCAACGATTCTCATCTGCACCAGAGTTGTAAATCCTTTTGGAAGTATTTTAGAAATAAAGTTGACGGTACAATTGGTTTGTAATGCTCAATTATTATTATTATTATATTATTATTAATTATTATTAATAATAATAATAATAATAATAATAATACGGAGTAATTGTAATATAAAATGTGTACATTTTTTATGGCGGTAAAGAATATTTATTTTGAGTAGTAATATCCGAAGACCTCCAAAATAATCGGAATATTTCCCGATTGTTTTGTTGCTCAGCAGGAAAACTAGAGGGAAATATTGCGATTAATTCTGGAGGTCGAGGGGTATTTGTTGGGTTATTTTTCGGGTTTGGATTTTGGCCAAGCACAGAGCAGTATTCGAGGAAACAGGAGATATTGACAGATAAAATATGTCTATAAGAATATTGTATTGGTCGAGAACAAGTGAAGAGCTACTGGGCAATATCCGGATGCAATTTCCGATCAAATTTTTAACAAACGAACTCGATTACCGAGAATACTGCGCTGTGATTGGTCGTAATCCAGACCCGAAAAATAATCAATAAAATGACATGATAATTTTCTTGAGAAAAGATGGAGAAATGGGCTTAAACGCATTACGAAAATAATGGAGGACCGAGGATTCTTCCACTTTTTTCATAATTGCTCACAATTTTCGTATTGGTAATGAGGTATCTACGCAGCTATTCAAACGTTCACACATCATTTTATAATCGCCGCAGTTTATTATCGTTAAATCACGCCTACAAAGCAAACCGCACTGTAACGTTTATTTCTTCGTCCGACGAGGATTTTCAACCCCGATCTGCGCAAGTGTGAAAACGCGTGATTGACGAGAATCTCGTCGCGGTGACGCGCGCAACGTAAACGCGTTTCTCGCCTTCCCGCCGGTGCTTTTTACTACTCAGTTTACTATTTGTCCTGTCGCGTTGGCGTGGCGCGCGATAAGAGCTTAGCGCCGCCGCTCCCGTAAAACGAGATCGACGCCGCGGGGTTAACGGTCGCGGCCGTCGCGGCCGTTCATAGATATCGCGAAACCGCGAGCGCGCTTCGCTCGCTCGGCGATCGAATTCTGGCTCTGGTTTTCTCGCGCTCGGGCTGCATGTGCCCCCCTATCAGCGGCAGATTTTCTCCGTCGACGAACGCCCAGTTGCGTCCACGTGACTCCTCGTATATCTCTCGCGCCGTCGCGTTAGGTGCGCGAGCGAAATATACTCGGTAAAAAGCCGAGATCAAGAGACGCGCCGTTTGTGCCAACGTTCGCGGCTTCGCTCGTCGCAGACATCGTTCCGGGTTTACTGTGACAAAAAAAAATTGGCAATGTAATGTAAAATGTAATATAAAAATTCAATATAATGTAAAAAATTCAATGTAATGTAAAAATTCAATGTAATGGAAAAAATTCAATGTAATGTAAAAAATTCAATGTAATGTAAAAATTCAATGTAATGTAAAAATTCAATGTAATGTAAAAAATTCAATGTAATGTAAAAATTCAATGTAATGTAAAAAATTCAATGTAATGTAAAAATTCAATGTAATGTAAAAATAATTAGCCGCTGTTTGGACATAATGACTGTCTTTCCTCCAGAAAATTGAGCATAGCTTCACGTGGACAAACCACAACTTTTACTCATAACGACGATAATAATTACACCGGTGCAAAAAGTGACACTAATACCGGTAAAAAAAGTTGATGACGAAAAGACGCGGTCGTGTACTGAGAACGAAAAGAAATCATAGATCATTACGAGAGAAAAATCGAGACGAAATAAATGATGGAAAATTGCGTCCACCGGTGAATATTTTTGCGAATTCATCGCCATTAAAGTTTCTCTGGGTTAAGGACACGCGTAGCGCAACACAAATCGGCCACTCAGCATAAATCATTGCAAGGATTTAGCGCTCATTTGACTAGCGTGAAGCACAAAGTAGCCGCTGTAATGGAAATTCCAGTGTAATGTACCGCTGGAAATTCGTTGAATTATCAGTGCCGACAATTTCATTTTCTCGCGCGGGGCTCGCGTGAGTCGCGTCGTCGCCGAGCCACGTAACATCTTCATTTGCCAGCCTCCTCGAGCAGCGCGACGCGCGCTTCGCCTCTCCGAGAACTCTCGCGCCGCTACGTGCGGAGATACAAGGATTCTCTGTCCAAACACCGTTGGAGAAAGATGTCGCGGCTTCCTGTTTGCTTTGTAATAAGCAACAGGCACGTACGTTCGAGTCCCAGCCGGGCCCTTAGCTCGCTCGTTCGGTCGCCTCGCGAGAGCTTTCTCAGCACGCGGCTCCTCTGCTTGCTGTCCCTTTTTCGTAGAACGTAATATAGCCTGACACGTCTTCCCCATTTTCTCGCCTTTTCGTCTTCCCTCGGCATCGCTTTATCGACACTTCTTCTCGTATGATCAGCTTATCGCCTCGCAATCTAGAAAAACACACATGTAATAGAATTATATTATTTGTCTTCAGAGAATTTCCTTAATACAAATTGGAGTGTGATAAACACTCGTCTTTGGTACTTATAAGTACGTATGATAGCTTTGTTTATTGTAGCATCGACCCATAATGATAATATCTCGCATATTATTGAAGTGCATTAATTGAATGAAACATCGCATTTTGCAAATCTCCTGTATAAAGATATCGTTAACCGTATCAATAATATAGGTGGTATTAGGATATCATCTTTTGTATAAAGCAAGATTTCTAGGCCTCCTCCCTCGTTAATTCGATGAAAACTATCGGGTGTGAAGCTGCATCCATCTAACCCTTATTTTGCGATATTTCATTCAATTGAGAATCCGCCTGGAGGCTCCGAGCGCGATCTGCGCGGAGCGCGAACGTCGCTCCCGGGGCTGATGGCTAAACTCCGCGACACGCTCGATCGCCTCGCTCGCCGAGCCAGCATAAATAGATGTCCCAGATCCGAAGGCGTTTATCGTCGCATTGACGCCTTTATAACGGACGCACGCGCATCACATTTTTTTTATTATTATTGTTTCAATAATCTCTCGTTGTCACGTAGCGCCCGACTTATATATCTTTTGCGTTCTCGTCGCCTCTTCTCGCGCTCTTCGCGAGAAGTCTCTTAAAAACACGAGAACACACGAGTTCCTCGCGTTAACCGCTGTGGTGGAAGCAGGTGGAACGCACGGCCGCAAAGGGTCGTCGAGGAGTCGTAAACCGACCGAGTTGTAGGTAACAACCCGCACGGTGCGTCCAAAGTTCCTCCACAATTTCGCCGTACATTTTCGTACATTTTTCGCTGCTCGATCTCGAGTGTCTTCGGGTTGCACCGCTGCGCGGTATTTTCGCAGAGAAAAAAAATATTAACGGAGTACGTTAACAAGAGTTTTGCCGCGGTAGCTAAAAATTTGCTGTGGCAGCTAAACAGTTTGCCGTGAAAGCGCAAAGTTCGTTAACACGGCGATCGATTTCTCATCACTACCCGAATATTTCTCTCCGTGATTAATTCCAATTGATTATTCCTCTCCGTGATTACCTCTAATTGATTTTTTCTCCCCGTGATTAATTCCAATTGATTATTTCTTTCCGTGATTAATTCCGATTGATCTTTTTTCTCCGTGATTAATTCCAATTGATTGTTTCACTCCGCGATTAATTCCCGTTGATTGTTTGTCTCTGTGATTAATTAAATTTCATTATTTTTCTCCGTGATTAATTCCAGCTGATTGTTTCTCTCTGTGATTAAGTCCAATCGATCATTTCTCTCCGTGATTAATTCCAATCGATCATTTCTCTCCGTGATTAATTCCAATCGATCATTTCTCTCCGTGATTAATTCCAATCGATCATTTCTCTCCGTGATTAATTCCAGCTGATTGTTTCTCTCTGTGATTAAGTCCAATCGATCATTTCTCTCCATGATTAATTCCAATCGATCATTTCTCTCCGTGATTAATTCCAATCGATAATTTCTCTCCGTGATTAATTCCAGTCGATCATTTCTCTCCGTGATTAATTCCAATCGATAATTTCTCTCCGTGATTAATTCCAGTCGATCATTTCTCTCCGTGATTGGATGATTTTCGCCTCGCTGGAATAAACCGCGCCGAATATCAGTTGCATTTAATTTTTCTTCGCGTACGCAGAGTCACGTGCATACCTAACCGAGGCCCGGGGGATGAGAGTTCCGAGTAGCCAAGTGAATTACGCTGGTTATTCTACGTCCCGGTAACGGGGGCCGCGCGGTGTAAATTATATCTCAGGTTTTTCGGTGTAGAGCCGGCCCGGCGAAGAGCTATTTGAGATGTGTCGCGCGCGAGGAACACGTAGAGGAAGGAACGGCGCAGTAACGACGACGACGACGACGACGACGACGACGACGACGACGACGGCAGCAGCAGCGGGCGATCCAGGTGAGAAAGGCAACAGAGCGAAACTGAAAAACATTAAATAAATTCGTGCTCGCGCACTCGATTACCGGATTATCTGTCCCTCCTTGGTCGGTGGGCGAACGAGGAGGGTCCCGAAGCTCGACCTGCCGCTGTCTCTCCGGCCGAGTCCTCGTGGCGGGCCTCCTGGCGTCCGGCATTATTCACGATTGCCCATCCCGCCCGCACCTTCCTCGCCGCTCTGCCTTTCATTCACATTCAGTCTCACCTCTCTCGATGTAGTAAACGCCGCGATCCCTGCGCGACTCTCGGTATTGGATTACCGGCCAATTTTTTGTCTTCTTTTTTTTTGTCTCCGGACCCTAAACATATTTTTCTCTGTCTTTTTACGAGTCAACGATTCCTCACCGCCGCTAGAATTCGCGATAAACAATTATTTATCGGAGGGTCTGGACGTCCGGATATCGTACGAATTGTGTTGTATTATTCGTCCGGAAAGTTGAAAAATTTCTCGTCGCGATCTCGACTGATCGCTTCGTGTTTCGCGAGGCTGAAAATTTCCTCTTTAGTATTATATGTATATATATATATAATGTTTTAAAAAGGAAAACCCGTAAAAATTCCCTACTAAAGTGAACAATGTCCGCTTTAGTACTGTATATAGTGTTTTTAAAGGAAAACCCGTAAAAATTCCTTACAACGCTTTTCGCTTTTTTGTGCTTTTAAAAAAGCGGAAATTTTCCGCTTTAGAAAGCTTTTTTGGATGAATAGTCATGTATTATTCGTTCAGACCATTTTGTTTTTTTATTCATTTTCAATTTCTGATGGACGAATAATCGTATATTATTCGTCCAGATAATTTATTTTCATTAATTTCCAATTTCTGATGGATGAATAGTCATATATTATTCATCCAGATACATTTGCAATGGATTTAGCACTTTAACTTTATGTAAACCGTTATTAGCGATAATTCGTTCACTTTCCGGCCGAACAAGGTACACGTTTTCATCCGGTATCCGAACGGCTAGCCCAGCCATTATTTATTCACACACGCAATAAACTGTAGATAACGATCATCTAACATAATCTCGTCTTACCTATACATATTTAGAAATTCGCACCTACGCGTCGGACGTTCGATCAATCTTATTTCGCTTGATTTCGACGCCATCGGGTGGATCCGATAATTTGCGCCTATTGAAATCCACCGATAATCCACGCATTCTCCTCTCGCGTCTCCGTGTCCACCGTGTCTTTTTCTCGCGTTCCCCGCGCGATTCTCTTTATATTTGACTCTCGAGGGTCCGAAAAGTTGCTTCGTAGAATCGACGTTGTCTCGAAGATTAATGGTGAGGCCTGTGCGTAGGACCTTCCTGAAACCGACGTTTCTCTCCTGCAACAGAGGGAGAGGACAGAGAGACGGCGGAGAGTCGTTTTGTGTCTTCGCTCGTTCACGCGTTCTCTATTTGTCCCACCGCGCGCGGCGCTGCCGCGCCGGTGCTGCCACTACTCACCCCTGCCCGCCTCTTGTTCGTTTTCCTTCGTCTCCTTTGTACGCGACCGACGAATCTCCTCTATTTCTCCATTCGCAGCGCGAACTGAGCGCGAATTTTCACCACGGAAATCTCTCTCTCTCCCTCTCTCTCCTCGCGTCTGTTACGCGCGCTGCGTTCTCCGACGAATTAATGACGCCTAGTGTGCCGCACGGCCACGGTGGCTAGAGAGGATTGCGTTCCAGAATTCTTAGAATCCCTCGTCGTTGTCCTCGCGCCGCGGTGGAGAGACGCGTAGCAAGGAAATTCGAGTCGCGGTGTGTGTTGTGTGTGTGTGTGTTGCTTGTGGCGCCGTCCGATTATTCGCGGATACCCTCGCGATTTCGTGTCTTCTCCCTTTCGCTCTCCCTCTCCCTCTCTCTCTCTCGCTCACTCGCGGCACAGGTAAAAAAGAATGTCGGTTAGTAGTCAAAAGAAACCGGCAGGGGGGGTGGGCGAGAGACGAGTGTGACGATTAGTTACACCTACTCGCGCGACCGAACGCCGCCTTCCCCGAAGGAATCCTCTGTGACGAGACGAGACTCCGATGTGTCAAATAAAAAAATTCCGTCCGGATGACTTGGACGGGCGCCGCCGCCGCCGTTTTGTCCGCTGGACAAGGTTCTCGGGATTCGCGAACCGGAGGGAGGATAATCCCCGTGACGGAACGCGCGAACGACGTCGGAACGCGTATACTCGATGGCCCCGATGCATCCATTGTCCGTTGGAAATGTCGAAACAAAAATCTCGGAACGTTATTCGTAAGCGGTTGTTTTTTTGTTTCGGTTTTTTTACACCGGGAATAGCGTAATTGTTTGCCTAGTTCTATGTTTCTCCGCGAAAGTGGTCGGCGAGGCGCCACCGTTGGCAATCGTGGCGCCGTCTGTACTGTTTTTTTTTCTAATTGGCGCCGTACCAGAATTATTTGTCAAATGTTTACTTCTTGCAGCTTCAATAGCGCGAACGACGCCGGAACGCGTAAACTCGATGACCCCGATGTATCCAGTGTCCGTTGGAAATGTCGATACAAGAATATCTAAATGTCATTCGTAAACGTGTATTATTTTTTTTATTTTTTACGTTATTTTACACCGGGAATAACGTAATTATTTCTCTAGTTTTACGTTTTCCCACGAATTTAGCCGGCGAGGCGCCACCGTCGCGCATTCGGGGCGCCATCTGTGCTGTTTTTGTAATTGGCGCCGGGACGCCGCCGCGGCTCCCGGCATATGAGAGTTATTTGTCAATTGTTTATGTTTCGCAGCTTCAATAGCGCGAACGACGTCGGAACGCGTAAACTCGATGACCCCGATGCATCCATTGTCCGTTGGAAATGTCGATACAAGAATCTCTAAATGTCATTCGTAAGCGTGTATTATTTCGTTTCAATTCCTTTACACCGGGAATAACGTAATAATTTCTCTAGTCCTACGTTTTCCCACGAATCTAGCCGGCGAGGCGCCACCGTCGCGCATTTGTGGCGCCACCTTCGTTGTTTTTCGAATTGGCACCGAGTTGCCGCCGCTGCAGCTCTCGACATATCCGAGTTATCTGTTAAAAATGTCCATAACAAAAATGTCCATTTCGTAGCTTCAATAGTTTGTGAACGAAACGTCACTCGGTATTCACCCGGCTCGCGCGCGACTACGAGAATCCATTAGATATTTCTCGTCCCCTCGATTATGAATAGCCGCCGGAGCGTTCGAGATTCTTTCGCGGAGCGAGCGGAAGACTCTGGCCGAGGCTGCATTATTCCGTGATATTTCTTCCCCTCGAATCCTCCGCCCGTCCTCGGCAGCTCCCTAGGTCCACCTTCTGCTTTCTCTCCGTCTCCTTTTCCCGTAGGTGGCTGGCGCTGTCTCTCGCGCGCGCGCGCGCGCGCGCGAACGTCGGCGAAATACCTGGGCCCGCGCAGACAGTGGAGCTGCGAAAATGAGAGATGGCCACCGCGCGGTTCGCTCGCGCGCGCAACACACGCGGCGTGCCCACGGAGAGCGAGAATTCGCTCGTAAAGGCGTGTCATAAAAGTCTCGTATAATCGTCGGATTCATTTTTTACTCTGGAAATGCTGCTTCGCCTCTCCTCGCGCGCCTCGCTCGCTCGTCTGACAATGAGAGAGGACGGGTGGAGGAAACGAACGAGCCGAGCATATAGAGTAGTAGGTTTTTGTATATATAGTACATTGAATGCCCGCGGAGGTGAGGCGCGCGCGGCGCTGCCAGAGGGAGCGAGCGGCGAGCGGCAAGAGCAAGAGTTGGAAAGAGAAGCAGATAGGACAGAGAGAGAGAACGATAAAAAAAACAACACAAAAAAACGTCACCGAGTGAAACGGGAATCTTCGTGCAATCTCTCTCGCTGCAGCGGCAGCAGGTACTTTGATAAGATTTGCTTTATTTTTAGAGCGAGAGAGAAAGAGAGACAGAGAGAGAGAGAGAGAGAGAGATTGAGAGGCATCCAAAGCTGGTGCGACAAACAGTCTCTCAGACAGCGTTAGACCCGAGCGGCGCGCGCGGTCACTGCGAGCACCACGCGAGATCCAGAATCTTCGAGCGAATCTAAACAGCTGGAAAAATCGTCGCGGCGTTCCCGTCGCTGCGCGCTCGGGGGACAAAGCAAAAAAGCCTCAATTATCGGTGCTTTCTTTTTTTTTTTGTTGCCGCGGAGACAGAGAGGTCGAACAGAGAGCCCGGCTATTCGAGTGTCGCGAACGAAATAAAAAAAAAGGCGAACAAGAAAACGGAATAAACGCGCGTGGCCCTCGGAGGGTCTCGAAGAAGCGTCGGAGTGGCGAGTACGATTTAATTGGAACAGAGAGCGAATACAGAGGAACGAGAGAGAGAGAGAGCAACAACGTGAAGAAAAGCTCTTGGCGATTGGAGAGTACACGAAACGCAGAGAGTACGCAGAGTCGCCGGACGAGCGGGCGGTGGGAGGGGGAGGAAGGGGGGGGGGGGCAGAAGGAGAATGAGAGAGCGACGGGTGTGGATCGAAGTGGAGGAGTGCTCGGTGGTGCTGGGCGTCGCGCGTTTCGCGGCGGCGGCGAATGGTGTTCGCGGGAGGAAACTCGCCGGGCAGAAGTAGAAGAAAGCGAAGCGCGTGCGGAGGTGGAGAGGAGGAAGAAGAGGAAGCCGAGGAGGACGAAGAAGTGGATGATTCGGAAGAGAGCAAGTGGAGAAGACTCGGAGAGTGCGCGGGACGAGGCGGAGAGGGCGCGCGAGTTTCACACTCCCCGACGTGGCGCGCGAGGGCTACAGAGAGAGAGAGAGAGAGAGAGAGAAAGGAGAGAGACAGAGTGAGAGAGAGAGAGATATAGAGGCGGACGGCCGGGCGGCGGAGAAGCAGCGAGATTGAGAGGGGAGGAAGAAGTGGAGGAAGAGGCAGAGAAGAGCAGTACGCGGTGCGGGACCAGTCCCGGAGAGCAGAGTGACACCGCAACTTCGTCGACCCCTATCCCACCCATAAAAGCCACCGTGTCAACCGGCCGGCCGACAGATCGTCATCGCTCCACGAGCAACGACACCCGGGGACTCTCTCGACGCTCTCGCGACGGCCGCGCGCGCGCGCGTTCTCTTATCTCTCCGCTGCAGCAGCCTCGCTTGTTTTCCGCGGTTTCGCCGCTCGTCGATCGCAACCTCGGACCGTGAACGATATATATATATACATTGTTTTTTTTTTCCCACTCTTTTGGCGTAATATTTTTGTCGCTCGAAGAAAGTAAAATAAAATATTTAAAAAATAAATAAAAAACAAGGGACGTCGTTGTTGTTGTGTTTTCGCGAAGTCGTCGGGACGTGACGCGACGGACGGGCTAATAATTTTCGCACGTGTCGCGACGAACGGTCTAATAGGAAAGAAACGGGGGGGGTACATTGTGTTTTTTCCCCCCACTCTTTCGACGTAATATTTTCGCCACTCGAAGAAAGTAAAATAAAATAATTAAAAAATAAAAAAAACAAGGAACGTCGTAGTTGTTGTGTTTTCGCGAGGTAGTCGAAACGAAGGAGGACAGCGCGGCGCCGGTTTTCGAGATATTTTCGCACGTGTCGCGACGGACGCGCTAATAGGGAACAAACGGGGGAGTACATTGTGTTTTTCCCCCCCACTCTTTCGACGTAATATTTTCGCCACTCGAAGAAAGTAAAATAAAATAACAAAAAAATAAAAAAAACAAGGAACGTCGTAGTTGTTGTGTTTTCGCGAGGTAGTCGAAACGAAGGAGGACAGCGCGGCGCCGGTTTTCGAGATATTTTCGCACGTGTCGCGACGGACGCGCTAATAGCGAACAAACGGGGGAGTACATTGTGTTTTTTCCCCCCCACTCTTTCGACGTAATATTTTCGCCACTCGAAGAAAGTAAAACAAAAAAAAACGCGGAACGTCGTATAGTTGTCGTGTGTTTCCCGAAGTCGTCGGTACGAAGGAGGACAGCGCGGCGCCGGTTTTCGAGATATTTTCGCACGTGTCGCGGCGGACGCGCTAATAGCGAACAAACGGGGGAGTACATTGTGTTTTTTCCCCCCACTCTTTCGACGTAATATTTTCGCCACTCGAAGAAAGTAAAACAAAACAAAAAAACGCGGAACGTCGTAGTTGTCGTGTGTTTCGCGAAGTCGTCGGGACGAAGGAGGACAGCGCGGCGCCGGTTTTCGAGATATTTTCGCACGTGTCGCGACGGACGGGCTAATAGGGAAGAAACGGGGGAGAGAGAGCAGGAAGAGCCGCGGGGCGAGCGCGCGCACGCGTCGTGCGTCCGAGCGGGCGCGGAGAGAAGCAGCAGCGGCGGCGGTGGCGGCGGCAGCGAGCCCGGCGCGTGTACCGGCGGTGCCGATGATCGGACACACCGGATAGCAGGAACGAGGCGGTGCACAGAGCGCGGCGCAGCCTCCCACCCAGTCGGCGAGCTAGCGAGCTAGCGAGCGAGCGAGTAACCGAGGAGGCCAAGTCAGTCAGTCAGTCAGTCAGTCAGTCATCCACTAGCGAGCGCTTCCTCGCGAGCACACCTCTGCCGTGTCGGTGACGATTCCGAAGCGAAGAAAACGAGAGAGAGAGAGAAAAAAGAAAAAGAAACGGTAAAGCGAAAAATTACAAAAAGACGTTTCGCTGTTTATCGGAAAATTCAGTGCAGAAATCGTCGAGTCGGTTGCAAAACAGTGATTGGGGAAAATTTTGCAGGTAGGAGAGGGAGAGAGAGAAAAAAAAAAGAAACGGTAAAGCGAAAAATCACAAGACGACGTTTTCGCCGTTTATCGGAAAATTTAGTGCAGAAATCGTCGAGTCGGCTGCGAAGTAGTGATTGGGGAAAATTTTGCAGGTAGGAGAGGGAGAGAGAGAAAAAAAAATAAAAAGAAACGGTAAAGCGAAAAATCACAAAAAGACGTTTCGCTGTTTATTGGAAAACTCAGTGCAGAAATCGTCGAGTCGGCTGCGAAGTAGTGATTGGGGAAAATATTGCAGGTAGGAAAGGGAGAGAGAGAGAGAAAAAAAAATAAAAAGAAACGGTAAAGCGAAAAATCACAAAACGACGTTTCGCCGTTTATCGGAAAATTCAGTGCAGAAATCGTCGAGTCGGCTGCGAAGTAGTGATTGGGGAAAATATTGCAGGTAGGAGAAGAGAGAGTGAGAAAGACAGAGAGAAAAAAAAAGAAACGGTAAAGCGAAAAATTACAAGACGACGTTGTCGCCGTTTATCGGAAAATTCAGTGCAGAGATCGTCGAGTCGGCTTCGCGACGGTTGCAAAATAGTGATTGGGGAAAATATTGCAGGTGGGAGAGGGAGAGACAGAGAGAGTGAGAGAGAGAGAGAGAGAAATCGCTGATGTCGCGACCGATAGAGAACGGCACACGAGGTGCCGGTGGTATTCGTTATCGAAGAGGATGAACACGCGGACGTCGCGCGGACGACTCCCGGCGCAGTCGTGCGGCCGTGCCCGTTAATTGTTATCGTGCGTACCGAGCGCGAAGACGAAGTCGCGCGACGGCGGCGACGACGAGAATCGACGAGGAGAGTTACGTACGAGGAGAGGACGTTTATACGCCGCTCTCGGTTACAAGCGCAGTCGACTGAGAGGCGCGGTGCCGCTGCGAGCCAACAGCCAGCAGAGAGCTCTCCGCGAGCCTCGCCGCGTGTCCCCCACCGCAGTGTGAGTGTCGTGCGCTGCTCGCGGGCCGCGCGAGTCGCGAGTTTTGTGCAGTGAACGGTTAATAGACCAGTGGCCGAACGGAAAGCGGATATATAGCGTCGCTTGATACGCGTGAAGAAAAAAAGAAAAAAAAAAAAGAAAAGAAAATACAACCGAGAGGGGAAGGAAAAAGACAGGGAAAGAGAGTGAGAAGATTTCGAGAGAAGAAATAAGAGAGAAAAAACGGGAAAAGAAGATCGCGAGTTAAGAGTGCCGGATTTACGACGGATACTTCAATACACTGTTTCACATTGTATAGCTATTTATTTATACATATATATTATATATATTATATATATAAAATATACGTGTATTATTTTTTTGATATATTCAAAGTCGTCGAAAAATCGAAAAATATACGTATATTATTTTTGTCGATATACTCAAAGTCGTCGAAGCTGTGAGTGGTGTGCGCGCTGAAGAAACGTCGAAGATACGGGAGGAGATTTAAAAAGCTCGCAAGATGCTTTTTCACGCCGGTGCCGCGTTGCCGCTGCTGCTGCTGGCGATCGTCTCGTGTCCCTTGGGCTCGAGAGCCCGAAGGGTTGCGCCACTCATCGAGGACGACTGGGCCAGAAGACCTCATCGCGCTGCCGGTGAGTCTCACGCGTTTCTCATTTCCACGCCTGTTGGTTACCGTGTGGCTCGCGCGAAGCGCGCCGCCTGCGCTTGTTTTTATGACGCTGAAGTTTGCATCGTCGGAGTGCAACGAAATTCGAAAAAGAATTAGTTGTAATTCATGGTACAAGGAAAATAGGTGTAAAAAGTCACCGTAGCCAATAAGGGCACGAAAATAAAAATTATATATATATTTTTTCGTGCCCTTCATCATTTGGGTTAATTACAATTAATTTGTTTTTCTGAATTTCGTTGCATTCCAACGATGCAAACTTCAATATCGGCTGTTTTTGCTCTACGATCGTCGGCTGCGATTGATCTTTTTTTCGTTAATCTTAGCGATGAACGTGGAAATTAGGTCGTTTAGCCTGGTGTTTCCTTAGCTTGTTTTTATGATGCTGAAGTTTGCATCGTCGGAGTGCAACGAAATTCGAAAAAGAATTAGTTGTCATTCATTGTATAAGGAAAATAGGTGTAAAAAGTTACCATGGCAGATAAGGGCACGAAAATAAAAATTATATATATATATTTTCGTGCCCTTCATCATTTGGGTTAATTACAATTAATTTGTTTTTCGGAATTTCGTTGCATACCAACGATGCAAACTTCAATATCGGTTGTTTTTGCTCTCCAATCGTCGGCTGCGCGATTGATCTTTTTGTGAAATATATTTTTTCGTTAATCTTAGCGATGAACGTGGAAATTAGGTCGTTTAGCCTGGTGTTTCCTTAGCTTGTTTTTATGACGCTGAAGTTTGCATCGTCGGAGTGCAACGAAATTCGAAAAAGAATTAGTTGTAATTCGTTGTACAAGGAAAATAGGTGTAAAAAGTCACCGTAGCAAATAAGGGCACGAAAATAAAAATTATATATATATTTTTTTCGTGCCCTTCATCATTTGGGTTAATTACAATTAATTTGTTTTTCGGAATTTCGTTGCATTCCAACGATGCAAATTTCAATATCGGTTGTTTTTGCTCTCCAATCGTCGGCTGCGATTGATCTTTTTGTGAAATATATTTTTTTCGTTAATCTTAGCGATGAACGTGGAAATTAGGTCGTTTAGCCTGGTGTTTCCTTAGCCCCCCCCCCCGCGACCTTCCGACGACGACGCGCGAAGGTTGAGAGTCTCGTACGCATCGACCGGTCAATTTTCCCCGGTCGGGAGCGAACGCTCGCGGTGCCAAAACTCCGCGGTTTCGACGATGACGACAGTGTGCCACGACCCGCGAGGAGACAGGAGAAGAATTTTCGGAAATGAGTTAACGTTTGACACGCCGCGTCCGCTGGGATTTCGTAAATAAAAATGTCTAGCGACTACAGCGCGTTTCGCTTCAGTTCAGTTATTCATCTACGAGACCGATAAATTTGACGACTATTTTAATGACTGAAAAAACATTTTCACGTATCTTTTTACTATTAATTGTTGAATTACAGAAATTTCATTTTTTGTGAAAAAATAATATTGCAAAAAGGTTATTCCCAACACGGAGAAAAATAATCAGGAAGTGATGACAAATCTTTCGCTGTGCTAACGAATTTTTCGTTCTCGCAGCTGAATGTGCAACTTAGTTATTTATCTACGAAACTGATAAATTTGACAACTATTTTATTAGAAAAAAAAAAAAAAACGTTATTGCCACGTATCTTTTTACCATTAACTATTGAATTACATTAACTATTGAAATGGTATTCTTAACGCGGAGAAAAATAATTCGGAAGTGATAACAAATCTTTCGCTGCGCTAACGAATTTTTCGTTGTCGCAGCAAAATGTTCAACTTAGTTATTTATCTACGAAACTGATAAATTTGACAACTATTTTATTAGAAGAAAAAAAAAAAAAACACGTTATTTTCACGTATCTTTTTACCATTAACTATTGAATCACAGAAATTTAATTTTTCGTTTAAAACTAATATCGCAAAATTAGTATTCCCAACGCAGAGAAAAATAATCAGAAAGTGACAACAAATCGTTCGCTGTGCTATCGAATTTTTCGTTCTCGCAGCTAAATGTTTAGCTACTACAGCAAATTTTCAGCCGCCGTATCAAAACTTTTGTTGTCACTACGTTAATATTTCTCTATGAAAAAAAAAAAAAATTCCAGGCCAGGAATTTCCCAATTAATTTTTTCTTCCCGTAGGCCAAATTCCAAAATCAAGACACGCCGCGATCGTCACCATCTCGCGGGGTGTGCAAAATCGTCCAGAAGCCGCGCTTGAAGACGGGAAAAATCGACACTGTGGAAGTCGTTTCGCGGCGCGGCTACCGGCTTCACTCCTGCGTCCCGCCGGGGCGTTGCGTAACGGATGAGCACGTGAAAAAGTTTCACGTGGAATGGCGAGTCCCGCGCGCGCGCGAGCGCGCGCGGTAGTCGAGAGGGAGAGGAGGCGCGAGTCGAGGGCGAAGTATAGTTGGCCAACGACTCGAACGCGGATCCCGAAGTGCATTGGGCGGCGGCGACGGCGGCGACGGCGAGGGAGACGACCGGAGAGGGACGCGCGGTCGAGGAAGCGAGACGGCGAGGGCGCGGGAGATGGGAGCGCGAGGGAGAGCCGCGTATACGCACCGATCGGGCGATCGAATTCCTGAGGACGGACAGTTTTGCGCCGGGGCTTGAGCGAGCGAACGGAGAGCGAACTCTCTTCCGAGAGCGGCGCAGCGTCTCGTGCAGTTCGCACCGCCTCTATAGACACTTGCAAACTAGCTACTTGAGGTGCGAGACTCGAACGTTGCCCGTCGCGCTAGTGAGGAAGGAACGCGCGGGAGAGAAACGCGCAGGGGACTCTCGACAACGACGTCGACAACGACGTCGACGTCGACGGCGACGCCGTCGTCGTCGTCGTCGTACCCTATACACCTCGACGTGACCCAGATGCCACGAACGCACTCACGATAGCGCTGCCTGCACGCTCGTGTGTATGAAAGAAAGAGAGAGAAGGAGATGGAGAGAGAAAGAGAAGGAGAGAGAGAGACTGTGGCCGTCGGCCTCTCTATGCACCGCGAGACTTGTCTCTCTGCACGATTGATTCAACAGCCAGCGTGCACGGAACTCTCCTTATGACCTTTCCACACTTTTCTCCGGCTAACTCCTTAGCTAGCAGGAATTACACGCGCGCACGCGCGCCTTATGCATGCCGAGTTGAAATTTCTGGCCTCCCTGGAAACCTTTTTCTTTTAGTACGAAAAGGCTGTATCAGGCTGTAGAAATTTCTGGCCTCCCTGGAAACCTTTTTTTTTTAGTTCGAAAAGGCTGTATCAGGCTGTAGAAATTTCTGGCCTCCCTGGAAACCTTTTTTTTAGTTTGAAAAGGCTGAATCAGGCTGTAGAAATTTCTGGCCTCCCTGGAAACCTTTTTTTTTAGTACGAAAAGGCTGTATCAGGCTGTAGACATTTCTAACCACCCTGGAATTATTTTCTTTTTTTTAGTACGAAAAGGCTGTATCAGGCTGTATCCAGGGATTGGAGCCTTCGTTCAACCTTAGGACATGGTATATAGGGTAGAAGTACCGTTTTTGGCCACCTTTGGGCCAATTGTGGCCATCAAGTTTAAAAGGATTTAATTGTTTATGTTGTTAAATAAAACAAAAATGGGCTTGATAATCTTATAAATTTGTATGAATACTTTTGAGGTATCAGCATAGGAATATGGAAAAACTAATATTTCAAATTAATTACAGTGGAAATAGCCACAAATGGTACTTCTACCCTATTACCCATTTGAAGTGAACGGAGGTTAGAGGAAGGCTTTATTGGCAGTTATTCCCCATTTTCATTGTACGAAGGTTTTTTGGGGGTTCTATATTTCAACTCGGGTGAAAGGAAAAAAAAGGCTGGAGCTGGAGAAGGAAAATGTTGGAGTCGTAGAGCGCGAGGCGCCGTTTCCATGGAAAGCAGTACTTTGAGGAAATTTTGCGGGAAACCCGCGGGTTTTTTTCATGATGGTTTTGGTCGAGTTTTATCCGCATTCGATAACAGGGTGATTCGCATTGGTTGCGTTGAATGCATGGAAAAATATAATCAGAGAGTGATGACAAATCGATGGCAGTATTAACGAATTTTTTATTGTCGCAGAAAAATGTTTAGCTATCACAGGAAATTTGTAGCTACGGCAACGAAACTATTGTTGGCACTTTGTTAATATTTTTAACAAAACTGTATTAACGAATTTTTTGTTCTCGCAGAAAAATGTTTAGCTATCACAGGAAATGTTGAGCTACTGCAGCAAAATTTTTGTTGTCACTTTGTTAATAGTTTTAACAAAGCTGTATTAACGAATTTTTTGTTGTCGCATCAAAACGTTTATCTATCACAGCAAATTTTTAGCTACCGCAGCAAAACTTTTGTTGTCACTTTGTTCATATTTTTCTCTATGTGCAGACACATCCACTTAAAAAAAATCCATACTCCAGAGAAGCAGCAATTGCGATGGATGACCAGACGTGTTTTTTTTTCAAATTCATGTATCACATATTTTGTCAGTAGAATTATAGTCCGAGTAGTCGTGTCGAGAATCAAAAGAGCCGGGAGTAGAAAGTTTATTTTGCGCGGACGTTTTTTTTTCCACAGTTGTCGCGCGGCTCGCGGACTTTTCTGTTAGTGGGTCGCGACGATAAAAGGGAAAAGTCGGAGACGCTCGAGAGCCTCGGGGAGACCTCGGCCGGGGGTTTATCTCGTCTGTGCTCATCTCTTGGCCGACATAATTGTTCGGTAATCGATTAATTACCGCACCGAGGAGAATAAAGATAGGCGTGCGTCAGGATTTCAATGAATTGCAGATGTCGCGAGCCGGGAGACGAAAAGAGAGACTCTGAGAGGGATGGAGAGAGAGAGAGAGAGAGAGGGGGGGAGGAAGATCGTCGAGATAAGGACGAGTCCACCACCAGAGAGTCGGATCGACGGCGACACGAGGGAACGTTTCGCAATTTCCTCTCTAGCTCTCTCGCTCTCTCTACTATTAATAGGCGTCCTTATTGATACGGTCGTTATATTATTGTCGTACGACGATATCTCGAGTCCGTCGTCGTACGGTCGCCAGTTCCTTCCCTCTCTGTCTCGCCCGCACGCGCTCGCGGGCTCGCTTAAGGAGGTAGTCGCGCTGAGTATTCGTTCGCATAAATTCGAGCAAAAGTTAGAGAGAATTGCAAACACCTCTCGATGGTATAAAAATCTGAAAAACTGCATGCACATCAGAGGTACTGAAAAGATTCATTTTGAATAATAATAAGTGTAAAATGTTATTACCATTTTATTAATAATAATAAAATGTTATTACCATTTTATTAATAATAATAAAATGTTATTACCATTTTATTAATAATAATAAAATCTTATTACCTTTTTATTAATAATAATAAAATGTTATTAAAACAGTGAAAAAAAATAGTTTAACAAATATTTCGGTGACCCAAGTTTTTTTGTGGATGAAAATGATTCCTTCGTTTTTCTGAATACGTATGAATTTTTTCAGATTTTTAAGTAATCTTTGAAATTTGTGTTTTTTTATATGGAAAATATGTGAAATTTCAAAGATCACTTACAAATCTGAAAAAATTCACAGGTATTCAGAAAAATGAAGGAATCATTTTCACGCACAAAAAAACTTGGGACAACGAAATATTTGTTAAACTATTTTTTTTTGTCACATTGTTAATAACATTTTAGAAATATTATTATGCAAAATTAATCTTTTCAGTACCTTTGATGTGCATGAATTTTTTCAAATTTTTATACCATCGTGAAGTGTTTGCAATTCTCTCGCAATTTTCTCGAATTTATGCGAATTGAATACTCAGCGTGTCTACGTCCTTAAGAATCGAGTCCGACACGGTGTCGCTTCTACCCGATATTCCGCGATTCGAAAATAATTTTTGCCACGTCTTATAATAACCGCGACGAATCTCGTGAGCCGAGAGAGTCGTACAACTTTCGTCGCTCGTTGCCGCTGCCGCCGCCGCCGATGCCGCTGCTGGCGCACGAAGAGCACGCAGCTCGTTCCGATGCGCCGAGTGAAATTCCGATAATAAACACCGAGAGAAACGCCGGTGAAGATACCGTCTTTCCGACGTTTCTTTTTTTTTCCTCGCCTCTTTTTCTTCGAGCTATATTTTTCACCTCGCTAAAACTGCCGGAGGGATATATTTACGTTTCTATATCGCTCGAAATCCGCGCCGGGGGATCCGAGGAAAATCTTCGCGTTTTTACGCGCGCGAGATAAAATTCTGTGCATTGTTTATGCATTTTCTTGCCAACGCGCTCGGGATGTTTCTGCGATAAAACGGGAATACAAAATTGTTACACGAGTCGATAAATAGATGCAGCGATTTCGAAAGGCGCCCGGCGGGCTAGATTTTTTTTAGCCAATTTCGAGTGGCGATTAAACGATATTTTTAGCCAGATCGATCGGTCGACGAGTGTCGGGAAAAATCTGTGATGAGAGAGCGAAATTGATGAATTTCTTGCCAACGCGCTCGGGATGTTTCCGCGATAAACTGTGAATATAAAATTGAATATAAAATTGTTACACGAGTCGATAAATAGATGCAGCGATTTCGAAAGGCGCCCGGCGAGCTACATTTTTTTTTAGCCAATTTCGAGTGGCGATTAAACGATATTTTTAGCCAGATCGATCGGTCGACGAGCGTCGGGAAAAATTCGTGATGAGAGAGCGAAATTGATGAATTTTTTGCCAACGTGCTCGGAATGTTTCCGCTATAAACCGTTGAATATAAAATTATTACACGAGTCCAGTGTTGTAAGGCCCCGTTATTTTCAGAATTAAAGTCTGCACGACAGTTTATTTTCTAGTTCGAATTTTATAACGATGATTTGTTGCGATTATAAAATGATATGTGAACTTTTGAAAAACCGTAAGAAAAATCGAATTTTTAATTACATTTTCGGGGAAATTGTGAGAAAAATGGACAAGCACGGTCCTCCATTATTTTCGCAATGCATTAACAGTATTTCTCAATTTCAATTTTCAATAAGATTACCTTCAAGTTTTATGAGAAATTAATATTTCTTTCATTACGAGTTATTATTATAAACACCTAATTACAAAGCCAATTGTACCATCGATTTTATTCCTACAAAAATGAGGTATTTACAACTCTGCACGAGTCGATAAATATATGCAGCGATTTCGAAAGAGCACCCGTCGATCCCCATTTTTTTTTAGCCAATTTCGAGTGTCGATTAAACGATATTTTTAGCCAGATCGATCGTTCGATCGAGTGTCGGGAAAAATCCGTGATGAGAGAGCGAAATTGATAAAAAAAAAAAAAAAAAAAAAAAAAAACGTCGACAACGGCGCGATAACGCGTGTCCGTTCCCCGAGGACAAATCTCCGCGGCGGCGAGATGGTATCACGAAAAATCGTGTCACCGTAGTTTCGCTGCTGTATACACGCAGCTCGCTGCGCGCGATTTCCAATCTATCGGATCTACCGCGTGAGTGAATGAAATTCGTGGAAGAATTATTCTCGGAATCGATTCATCGATGGAGGACGCCTTTGTCGTCGGTAGATTTCCGTGTGAATCGTATATCCGTGCAATTTCGCGCGAGGCCGGAAGGATGACGCCAGGGTTGTCGACTTGTTTCGGGCCCACGAAGACACCTGTTCTCCTTCCGCGAGCTTCTCCGGCGATAAGTGCCCACGTTACGTTGAGGAGGCTCGTGCGACTGGATTTTTTCTTTTTTTTTTCTTTTTTCTTTTTTTTACATCCTCTTTCCTCGTGTCCCCCCATCGGCACTCTCGGTCAATCGAGATGCGCTAGCCTATTAGTCGGCGAACGGCGGCAACGAGGATAGCCAAAGCCATCGTTCCTTTTTCCACTACACCTCGCGTGACGCGCGCGCTCGATGACTGACCCAACCCACTGACCTTTTTTTGCCCACGAACGGCCGCGGCGAACGCGCGTTTTTTAACCGCGCAATCTCGATGCCGTCACGACGATTATAGACAACGATATAATACGTACTTATTGGGAATCGCTTTGCGATCTTCCACTCAACGCGACGTGTCGCCTCCCCGCCTTTCGTTGGATTACAACGAGGATCAGTGCTTATCCTGTGGTAGAATTTTTGTGGCGTTAAGTCGAGCCCTGGTCAGGGCCTGATCAGGGCCGCGATGGCCCCGCCAGGGCCTGACTTGGGCCGGATTTAACGCTACAGATTTTCTACTGTCGGTACCGACCGAACGCTTTAGGCAAGGCGTCGACCTGCGTAAAAAGTAAGGCAGTCGTTTTTGAGTGACCTTCGTGAAATTTCGAGTGTCACCTTGTTGTTATTATTTATTTATTTTAATAAAAATATTTATTTGTTAAAATCAATTTATTTATTAAAATAAATGAAAATATAAATTAAATAATTTGTTTAATTTGTTGATCAAAAATAATTTATTTATTTTTAATAATAAAACATTGTTTCAAAAGAAATCAAATAATTTATTTATTTTTAATAATAAATACATTATTTCAAAATAAATAAAATAATTTTTTTATTTTTAATAATAAATACATTATTTCAAAATAAATAAAATAATTTATTTATTTTTAATAATAAATACATTATTTCAAAATAAATTAAATAATTTATTTATTTTTATAATAAATAATTATTTTATTTATTTAAAAATAATGTTTTATCTCCTTTCGGAGTTAAGAAAATTATTCTAGCCAAAGTCCTCGTAGCAATCGAGCGAAAATGTCAAGGTACTGAATGGCGAACAAACCAAAATTATTTATTCACTCTAAAATTTTGAGGGTCAGCGACCTTTCAGAGGTTAAAAAAATTATTTTCTAGCCAAAGTCCTCCTGACAATCGAGCAAATACTTCAAGATTAGTAGACTCGATAGCGAGGAAAATAAATAAACCGCGGAAAGTCGCATCTCGGAACAAAGATTAACGCGCGCTCTGAAGTCTGCGACAAGAGCGTTTTGGAAAATAAACAAAATTCGAAGTCTCGAATATGAAGTTTTCGTGCGCGCGGCTCGCCTCGTGGCTTTTGATTAGATTTATTATTAAGAGCGCGGGGTTTCTGGCTCCCGGGGCAGCAGCACCGCGGTAATCGGTCTCTCGGCGCGAGCGCGCATTTCTCTTCGTCAGGGTCCAGCGGGACACGGAGAAACGTCAAAGCACACAAATTAGCGATGTACCGAAGAGCGGGGAGATTCTCTTTGCTTTAGATCTACGAGGCTTTCCGGGGTGGCGCGCGCGTGTCGCGCGAAATTTCGCGAGCGGTCGTACCTGGCCTGTGACTGAGTTTCTCGCGAATCTCCGTCTCCCACTCCGTGAGCTTGGCATACGCGCTACGCTATATGCGCGGCGCGCCGCACCGCGAAACCCGCGGCATCAACAGAGAAGATCGTTTCTTCTCCTCCTCGCGCGCGCTTCTTCCCTCGGCAGTTTTCGCTCGCCGCTGCCAAGCCCGCTTTAATGGTTGCGGATCGCGTTTCCTCGGAGATATAGCGTCGCCGGGGAAACCCCGAGTAATACATCTGCCGCGCCGAGCGCGCGCTCCACGGGCAACGAGAAAAACCACCTGTAAACATTCGACCGGTGAGTCCCATGAAAATAAACTACACTCGCGGCTGTGTAACTTTGTGAACATTCCACGGGGCGTCGAAAACTACCATATTGTGGGATACCCCACATGCAAATAACATATACGTCACCAAAAAGTTCTATGTAAAAATATATGCAGCACATATGCGACATATAAAAATATATGCAGCATATATGTTGCATATAAAATATACATATGCAGCATATATGCGACATTTTCGGCGACATATATTTTTACATATAAATATTTCCATGTGGGACATACACTGTTAAAAGTGTGGTGTTAAAAACTACACCAAGACCGTGTCTATATAAGTCCTCACCAATCAGGGTGATAAGGAGCAGTGTTAAACGAAAAGTCTTATCATGTATCATCGTTTTACACAGGAATAAATTTAACGATTGCAGTTGCTGTTAATTTTACACCGCAAAAAGTGTTACTATTAACACTGTAATAAGTAACACTAGAAAAAACGTCCACACTAGCAGCGGTTGACACCTTATAAGGGGGGTGCGGGCAAAATGGGACGCACAAGGGAAAAATGGTTTTGTGACGAAAACAAAAGTGTACTTCGATTGCTTTTGATCCAAATATCCGATTCCAACCATCAATTTTCACCGTCGGCAAAAAAAATTGCGGGCAAAATGGGACAGACCCCCAAATTCAGAAATTCGTGTTTTTTTTTAACTCGGTGATACTCCTTAATAGTCATTTCGCAAAAAAAAAAAAAAAAAAAAAAAAATTGTAAAAAAAATTTCAAAGTGACTTTTCAAAAGCCAGATGGCTTAAAACACTCAAAATCGTAAAAAATCTTTATATTCCGCTCACACGCGTTGAGCCTTAAGTCATGCAGAATTTTATAAACATGCAACCATCGCATTTATCCATAGGAAAATATAAATGAAAAGCGAAGCGTATGAATTGCGACGAAAAGTACCAACGTCCGCTTGAATCGCACACGCGTATTTTACGTGCGTAAAACTGGCGATATTTAACAAGAAATGTGTTTCCCACCGCAAGGCACGGACGTTCCGACAATCTCTCGGCAACCTTTCGAAAGCTCGTAGGTCAAGTCATGCCTGGAGCAGGCTAGGTCAGTGTCGTTGCGGCAATCTCATGCAGCCCCGAGCAAGACACCGGCGTTGGAATCTAGAAGAGGAGTTTCGAGATTCTCGGCTCTTATTCCACGGCTCTCGTTTGCCCTTAAGGCGCGCTCTAAATGGACTTTATTCACTCTCGTAGTCGGCGTGTCTCAACGAAACGTGCAAACGCGCGCGCGCGAAAGACAGAGAGAGAGAGAGATAGAGAGAGAGAAACGTGGAGGCCAGGAGAGCCTCCACACGTAGTAGATCCTCGCAAAGAGATCGACGGTTAATTGACCGCAGCCACAAACACAAAGATCCCCTTGTGTGTCCGGAAGAAGTTTAGTCAGCATCGGCGGCAGCCACTGCGCGTTACAGCCACGTTAAGTGGGCAAAAGAGTGGCGCGCGCGCGCGCGCGCGCTTACGCGCATGCGCACTCGAACATAACCTCCGCGGCGCGATGTTCTCGCGAACCGGCGACGTCTTCCTCCGTCGCGGATTCGCGTCACCGCAGCGCGAACGTTCGGTGGAATTCAGGGGAGCTTTGTCGACGAAATTCCTCGATTTCGCGGCGGCTGAGGGGAAGGGAAATTCGCGTTAACGTGAGGCAGGAAAATACGCTCTCTGTCTCTCTTTCATCCTACGCGCGCGAATTATTTAGGGGCTGTTGTGGATTTTGGTTTTTTGCAATTGTTTTTTTTATTACATTACACCGTTTTTTGTTGCGCTCTGTTTGGTAATTATGTTTGCAATTTTTTATTTTGTTTATTGCTTATGTTGTTTACAAATTTTTATAGTCTTTATTATGTTTGTGATAGTTGATTTTCGCGATTTTTTTTTATAGTTAGGATAAACTGATCGGTATGTTTTTTTTTATAAATCAAGGTACTAATGAAGAGTGCAAAATGATTTTTTGTAAGTTGATTTATTTAATGTACAATAGTGTTATAAATTATTGAAAAGTCTGGTAAAAAAAAGGTCCTGCATGGTGTATCGGTTTGCAGCCTTAATCCTTATCTGAGACAAAAATTCCAAAAACATTATTAATCTGTAGGAAAGCCGCCATCGTCCTACGGAGGCTTTTTTTAATTTGACAAAATGGCGGCGTTTTGACCAAAACGTGTCTAATTTAGCCTTTCTTTCGGTAGTTTTTCGTAAAAAAAATAGGAAGATTAAAAAAAAGCTTCCATACGACGATAGAGAATGACCAGAAGAATGTTCTGTCCAAATTTGAAATGGATAGCTTGAAAACTCTTCCTTTGAGCGTGTACACCGTTTTAAAAAACACCATTTCGAGAAAAACGCGTTTGAAGTGAAAACGTTTCATATAAATCGCTTATATTTACGATCAATCGGCGAAGCCAGGTCCATTCGAAATAATTCGAATTTCGATTAAAAAATTTGAGAGAATGTTTATAACAGTGTATACTATCCGAAAATGCAAAAAAAAAAAACGATTTTTTGAAAATGTCACACTGTGATAATCCCTTAAGGAATTTAGTCATAGAGCACGAAATAAATATATCTCAAAAAAATAAATATATCCCTTACAAAAAATGAATATATCCCTTACAAAAAAATAAATATATCCCTTACAAAAAAATAAATATATCCCTTACAAAAAAAATAAATATATCCCTTACAAAAAATAAATATATCCCTTACAAAAAATTAATATATCTCTTACAAAAAATAAATATATCCCTTACAAAAAATAAATATATCCCTTACAAAAAATTAATATATCCCTTACAAAAAAATTAATATACCTCTTACAAAAAAATAAATATATCTCTCTCTTACTCCCCGCTTTTCTCGCTTTCTCACTTTCGAGGGAGTGAGAAACCGGGAGAGAGAAAAAAAAGAGAGAGAGAGAGAGAGCAGGGCCGGCGAGCTTGGAAGCACCAAGCACTCCGTGTATATTTAGCCGAGCCGCAGACACAAAACGACTCACCACCACCTCCGCGCGACGTTTTCTCCTCTCCGGTCGCTCGGCTCGCGCGCGCGCACGCGCGCGCGGAGGACGAGAGCGCTCGCGAGCCGACCGGGGCGCAACGTCCCAGCGCGCTCGTCTGTCCTTGTTCTCGTCTCTTCGTCAACAGCGAAGAGACGAGAGAGCGACGAGGCGCCGCGCGCGATGCGTTCCCGCGATGCGCTCGCACGTCCATCCTCGGGGCGCACCTACGAATCGACCGGGTATCTCTTGCACGCCTCGATGCCGACGAGACGCAATCTTTTAGCGTGTCCATCACGGTCTCTCGGTCACGCGGCGTAGACCCGCGGTCGTCGCGTCGCGGACCAGCTCACTTCGGCTCAAACAAAACGACGTGCGAGCGCCTCGCTTCGGTCTCCGTTCTTCGCGACAGTCTTATTTGTTTTATCAATTATTTCGACCTGTCGAACGCAACGAGACGAATTTTCGTTCCACGAGACTCGTACGAAGATGCGATTTAGGGTCGCAGAGGTGCGGACGAGTCAAGACAGAAACGAGAAACACGAAAAAAAATTACATAGTCTTATGATTGTTGCTAAAAAAATAAGGTCTCGGCGAGTCGAGACAAAAACAAGAATCACGAAAAAATTACATAGCCTGCAATTGTGTAAACAAAAAATATCGCAATAATTTATTGCCAAAAAATAAACAATTTCCGTTGGTGCATTTTTGTTTATCTCGTTTCGACGGTGCAATGTTTTCATTCCATTATCAAAGCTCGCGCGTTAAGTGGGTTCTGCAATGAAATTCCACGTTGCTGCACGCAGACACAAATATACCCACAAATATATTTAAGCAAAAATGATCCACTTTTCGAAATTTGGCTCGGTTGCTATAGCGATGTGATTCAAACAAATTGAGTAAAAAATTGTTTAACAAATATTTCGTTGAGTTTTTTTTTTTGCATGAAAATAATTCCTTTATATTTCTGTATACGTATGAATTTTTTCAGATTTTTATCTAATCTTTGAAATTCGTACATTTTTTGCATACAAAAATCATAAATTTCAAAGATTAGATAAAATTCTGAAAAAATTCATACATACAGAAAAATAAAGGAATCATTTTCATGCAAAAAAAACTTGGATTAACGAAATATTTGTTAAACAATTTTTTTAAATCAATTTTTTAATAACATTTCTAATTATTATTATGCAAAATTAATCTTTTCAGTACCTTTACTGTACATGCATTTTTTCAGATTTTCAGACCACCGAAAATTGTTTGCAATTCTCTCGCACTTGTCTCGAATTTCTACTAATCGAATACTTCGCGCTCCTACATCCTTAACTGAACTCCGCAATGAAATTCCTCATTGCAGCCCGGTGATAAACACATTTAAACAAAAATGCGATCCGCTATCCGAGATTTCGCTCGGCCGCTGCGACGTGATCCGAGCAAACGAGCTCGCGTTGTCCGCGACGGCGCGAGATTGAGATCAGCGGCAGGGGGGGAGGCCGATAGCGCGGGGGGCTCGCGCGACAGGACCGCGCTATTTCGTATCCGCGTTCGCGGCGATAGTGCTTATTAAGTATATTTAACAATAAATCGCGAGGACAGCCGCGGCGTCGCTGCGGGAGCAACGTTCGCTCGCGAATTCGCTCGACTCCGCAGTTATTCGACACAAGCGCGCTGACTATTCGCGCTCAATGACTGTGCGAAACAAATCACGACGTCGGTGTCACAATCACAAAATAAATGCATACGTGCGCGACTCGCACGCGCACCGTGGAAAATATCATGGTGGAACGAACTGTCGCGAGTGACTGTTGGTTGAGTGAAAGAAAAGAAAACGGAAAAGAAGAGAGAAAAAAAAGAAAACGATAGTATGCAAATGCAGAGCTACGAATATTCCGGGCCCAACCCACCCCGCTTCTCCATAAGTAATGCCTGCTTTTCAAACGAATTCAGGACGTTACGTGCTCTCCGACACAGCCCGTTGTTCTCCACTTCCATCTCTCTCTTTCTCTCTTTATCTTTCTCTTTCTTTTTCTCTCTCCCTCGTCGCGTTCGCTGCCGACTGATATACGAATGTTATGCATGTATATCGGGGCTCCGTATGTATTACAAGCGGCGCGTATGCATTACGCAAACGAGAGAGGCGCGTCCCGAGACTTTTGTCAGCGGCAACGGCGGCGGCGGCGGTGGCGGCGGCATGCGGAGCATTATGTTCGTTGAGCCATTCGTGTCGCGTCCCCTCCCAGCGTTTAACGCGTGTCGAGAAACTCTCCCGGCGAGTGAGATAAAGAGGAAAATAAAGAGAGAGAAAAAGGGACAGAGAGAGAGGAAAAAAAGAATACAAAATTGCCATTGAGATAGAGATTTCTTTATTTCCTGGGTTTGGATGGCGCTGCGCGGGGGAGGAGAGCGACGGGCCGAGGGCCAAGTGGAAAAGGTGCGGAAAGTAGAATTGTGACTCCTCATTATGTTTAAGAAATAAATGTTAGCGTACGGTTTGTTTTGCAGATGTGATTTAATAATAATAACCAGCGGCGATTATAAAATGATGTGTGAATTTTCGAATGGAAAAAATGGAAGACCACGTTCCATTATTTTCGTAATGCATTAACAGCATTTCTCCAATTTTTCCGAAAAATTACCATGAAATTTTTATGCGAACATATAGTCTTTGCAGCCATTAAAAAATGTACCCATTATATTATAATTACTCCGTGTCACCATTATTAAGTAACAAATACAAGACCAATTGTACCATCAACTTTATTTCTTAACGATGTTGAAGTTTGCATCGTTCGAATGCAACGGAATTCGGAAAAAAATTAATTCTGATCAACCCAAATGATGAAATTAGGTGTAAAAAGTAATCGTGGCAATTAATTACGGTGGTGACTTTTTATACCTATTTTCATTATTTTGTTTAATTAGAATGATTTTTTTTCTGAATTTCGTTATACGGCAACGATGGAAACTTAAACATTTTTTTTTTTTATGATTTAGGGATTTACAACTTTGCCGGAAAGGCGACAGTGTTTAACGCGTTTCGAGAAACTCTACCAGCAAATGAGATAAACAGAAAAACAGAAAAAGAGAAAAACGCGAGGGAGAAAGAGTGAGATAAAAAACTACAGAATTGCCATCCAGAAAGAGATCTTTCGATTTCCTGGTTGAGGATGGCGCTGCGCGGGAAAGAGATAGAAATAGAGAGGCGTGTATTTCGTGCCCTGGGGCAAAGCCCCCGTAAGAGCACCGTGCCACAATTTTATACAATAGGATACAAAACAATCGCGCAAATAGAGTACAACCAGCTTAATTAGCGTACAAACAGAAAACCAAATGAAAATAAAAATAGAGAAAATCATGCAAAACACAGGCATAACAACGAAGAAAAAACAAAGAGGAGAGCGGCAGACCGAGGGTCAAGTAGAAAAAGTGAAAAAAGTAAAAGTGAAAAGTGGAAAAAGTAAAGGCGACAGTGTTTAACGCATGTCGAGAAATTCTATCGGCGAGAGAGATAAATAGAAAAAAAAGAAAGAGAGAGGAAAAAAAAATAGAGAATTGCCATTGAGATAGAGATCTTTCGATTTCCTGGGTCAAGATGGCGCTGCGCGTGAGGAGAGGAGAGCGGCGGACCGAGGGCCAAGTGGAAAAGGTGCGGAATGGTCAGCCAAGGCGAGAACGCACGTGCGCCTCGTGCTCACGCGATATCCGGCCGGGGAAAAACTTTTCTGTGCATTGTCCGCCTGGTATTTATGCTCGTTTGTGTTCGCATCGACGCTGCGGGTATCGCGGACGACGGGGGTGTAGGCCGGATCGCCAGCCGTCCGAGCGAGACCAGCGCGCGTGTATACCTTAAATTGATCTATATATATATATATATATATACATATATATAAATATACATATATATATATGTATATATATATATATTTGCGTGTGTACGCGTTTATGTATATTTATGCGGTTAAATATTGCGGTAGGAGCCGCGCGGCGGTTAGTCGTGCCGAGAATGTTAAATGAATTAAATTTGCGACGATATGCCAACCGGCCGAGCTGTTTAATGGAATATGTCGTGAGTTATGCGTGTCCTGTTTACACGCAACACGACTCGCGATGCATTAGCCGCGCGGCTAGCGTGCGCCGCCCGAGACCCGAGTGATTTGCACTGATTGGTGGATTTAACGGTATATGAGGCACCGGTGACTCACGCGGATTATTTCGAGCGCGCGAGCTTTTTCGTTTCTCTCGGCGACGGCTCAACTTTGACCCGCGCCATCTTACGGGACTTGGGTATTTATTTATATTTTCTCCGTGTCTGATTCGTTGGTCTAGATAACTCGAGATGCTCGAAGAGTCGTGGAAATGATTTTCGCAGTGACGTTGAAGTTTGCGTCGTTGCAGCCCAACAAAATTAAAAACAGAATATTGATTCCATAAAAATGTAAATAATTCACCCCCATTAGGGTGAAATAATTTTGTTTTGTTATGCTTTTAGTCGTTGTAACAACTTTTTATAGCCGGTATAATCAGTTGGGCCATAATAATCTAATAATAATTGGGCCATATAGCCGTAATAATCATATGATATTAATATTAATTTCATAACAATGAAATGAATATCAATTAATTAACATAATAAATATTAATTTCATAATAATTAAATTAATGCCAATTAATTGACGTAATAAATATTAATATTACTTTCATAATAATTGAATGAATATCAATTAATTTATATAATTAATATTAATATTAATTTCATAATAATGAAATTAATATTTTGTGGTTTTTAATTTCGTTGCATTGCAACGATGCAAACTTCAACGACATTTTTCGCACGTGTTGAAGCGAGATACGAATTTGTTGTCTTCAATTGTTGCTGTCGAGTGGTAACGGGAACAATCAAGCAACGAAAAAATCGAGGTGCGTTCTCGGCAATTGCAGAAATCCAAGCGGCGTCCAGACGATAAATCGTGACACGTGTAAAAGTTTAAGGGGGGGGGGGGGTGTGAGGAGGATGTAAACGCGTGGCATTCGTGTAACCGAAGGCGCGAGGGAACAGAAGGATCGAAGATGCCGCGAGGAGCCCGAAGACGACGACGACGACGACGATGGCGACGACGACGACGACAACGACGACGTCGACATTGTATGCAGATCTCGAGCGCGGCGGCAGTCGAGTCGACGGATCGGGCGTAATCGACCTCGGAAGAATGCGAGAACGTCGCTCTCTCTCTTTCTCTCTCTCCCTCCCTCCCCCCCTGCGAGCAAAGCGGCCAACCCTCTCTGCCACCTTTTTTCATCTCTTTTCTTCCACTTGCTTTCGTTCCATCTAGCGCTCTTCGTTCCACTCTCACTCTGGTTGTCACGGCGCCGTTCACGCGCTGCGAAGTCACCGCGCCGTTTCAACCGCGGGGGCTGTTTCTCTCTGTGTACAGCGGCGGCGCGAGCGAGAAGAAAAGAGAAGCCGGGGGGACCGTGTGAGAGCGTAAGAGCTCCAAACGAACCCGGACGCGCGGAGTCTCAGCGCCAGAGCGGCGTGAATCCCGCAACGTGGAATTGCCGATACAAAAATGTGGTGTTAAGTCGATGTGAAACATCCACATCGAGCTCAGTCGGTATCAAAAACTGTAATTAACCTTTTTGAGCTAAAAGAAGAAATTGCTTTTAGAGCTAAAAGAAGAAATTGCTTTTAGAGCTGAAAGAAGAAATTGCTTTTAGAGCTAAAAGAAGAAATTCATTTTTTCCCGACTGCGCTGAAATGGCGTGTTTTCTCCCCTGAAAAGCGGGAGGAAAATAGTCGATTTCTGACTTCGAGCAGTGCGCATGCGCAGCGGGCAGAAATAGCGGCCAAAGCTCCCTAGGGCATCTTGCCCACTTTTTTTGACCCGCTCACAGTTCTCAGCGTGACCACCGCAGCGCTCGCAACGACTAAGAGAGACGCCATTAGGCAACGGGCGGGAAACGCTTAGACGTGTATGATTGAGCGACTGGAGGTTAAGTGTCATTAAAAAAATTGTTGTGTCTTCAGTGGGGGGGCTTCGCCCCCCCAACCCCCCACCGGGGCTTCGCCCCGGACCCCACCAGGGGCTTCGCCCCTGGACCCCACCAGGGGCTTCGCCCCTGGACCCCACCAGTGGCTTCGCCCCTGGACCCCACCAGGGGCTTCGCCCCTGGACCCCCCCCCGGCCGCCCTCCGCCACCGGTTCCCGCATTTCAGCTTAGTCGGAAAAAAAGTATCGTATGCTACGCGGGAGGGAGCGCCATTTTCACCTCGTGCTCGTGCTGCCCTCGCTCCGCTCGGGCAGCAAACCTCGCACTCGGTGAAAATAGCGCTCTTCCCTCCCTTGTAGCATAATGTACTATTCCTGCGGATTTCACCAGTGCAGGGAATGAATTTTTTATTTTAGCTATAAATGCAAATATGCGTAAAAAACAATACACGGAAATTCGATACATGCCAGGAAAAATAAAAGTTTTACAACAACGAGAATCGAAAGCGGAATGGCGTGAAACTTTTCTTTTTTTCGGAAACGTTGGGCATCGTCGGAATAATTGGTTACAGTTTTTATTACCGACTGAGCAGGTTTTACCACGCCTTAAGCGAAACGTCTTACAATGTATCGTCACTTTACACAGGACTAAATTTAACGAACCGGCTGGTGTTAATTTTACACCGTAAAAAGTGTTACTATGAACACTATAATAAGTAACACTACGAAAAAGTCCACATCAGCAGCCTTTAACACCTTATAATTCTAACAGTGTATACAGCGTGAACGAAGAGCGCAAATATTGCACACTCAGAGAAATTGCGACACATCAGGAAATTTTTCACCAACGATTAAGTCGTGCGACTATTTTTTATAATTACGATAACTGCACTGAGATTTTTTTTGCGGTTTTGTTGACTGTTGGCAAATATTTTGTTCGATACGTCGAAATAATATTTATTTATTATTAGCAAATTAAAGTTGAGTAAAATAAGATTTAAATTAAATATCAAAACATTCGGTAAAAATGACAAAAAGGAATTGGGTCAATCTCAACTGTAATTTGGCAAGAAGAAAATATTTTGATTTTGTCGTATCCAACGGAATGATTTGTTGACATTAAACGTACTTATTTCTCAGTGTGATTATCTTGGTTGACGCTGTAATTAAATATTTAAGATAACTATACGACCAGCCCGCGGAGACTAAAAAAATAAATAACGTAGATGTCACTTAATGGTCGCCAGGACTCTCGCAATTACTTCTGCTCCAATATAAAATCCCGTACGTGCGCATTGAGCAGCGATTGACATCGACCGGTTCGCCGATTTATCCGATAGGCGATTAGCCACGCGATGCGCGGACCCCGAGACCGCTTATTACGAGTGGAAATAAGCGTTGCGTGTTTTCCATCTTCTTTTCCTTCTGCGGTTTAATAATCCAGACGGTGCAGCGGGCTCTTCTCGCGAGCGTTGGACCACACACGGCTCGCTGAGATTCTTGGCCGGCTACCAGAAATTCCCTCCAGAATCAGAGACGCGAAAAGCCCGAAAGTCTCCGCGGCGATTAACCGCTACAGGTATCACGTAAACGGCGACTTATTGTGTTGCGGGCACCTTAACTCCAAGCTAGCAGTGGAATTTTCAATTTCGATTTTTGGAAAATGTTAAAGAGCACAACATTTTTTTTTGCACTTAAATAGCACTTAATGAGCACTTTATTTGGGTATGTCGGGAATCCATTTTGGAGACTTTTCTCTGCTGACTTTTTGGAGGTGGCACCCGCGAACAAGATTGCACTTCATCACATGAAATGACGGGCATTTTATTGGAATATAATACACGTAGAGAAAAAAAACTTGTGTGGATTACCATAAACAGAGTGAGAAAAAAAGTTAACAGTATATTTCTTTTTACTCTAACTAAATTTCTTACTTCACCAGTTAACCCTTTGAAGCATAGTGACTGGTATGACGTTGAATTGTATGACGCTGCTTTTAATTTCGTCGCATTGCAACGATGCAAACTTCAACGTCATCTTCCGTTCGGTATTTTTTCTTTAATAACAACATTTTAAACCAAGTGCCAAATATGAAGAGAAAATCGGTAATCCTTGCGACCCACACTAGCAACAATAATTAATCACTGTGAGAATAAATATGCATTTCCGAATACGTCACATTACTGCAGAAAATTCATTTTATCGGCAATATGATTACCGATCAAACGACTAATTGCTTATAATTGCTTATTTGAGTCAATATTGTCTGCTAAATTTAATTTTTTTTATGTTTGTACGGCGATAACTTTGTTTAATTGACAATTACTCTCGAAATTGTTCGATAACGCCAACAAAAATATCTAAGGAATCTCGTGCACATTTAATATGCCACAAAAGTTCAGATTACGAAGTTTATTTTTTGTATCAAAGCGCGAGTTCGGTTATTTTTCCAGAAGTGCCGATGAATGACACCACTTTTTGTCGGATTTATATTTATATTCTTACTTTTATGTTTGTTTTCTTACTTTACTTTTTTGTCGGATTTATCTTTATTTTTCTTGCCCACTCAGCTTACCGATCTTCAACCTTCGTAGTCGCAACAAGACGATCTTTAACTATAATGTAATAAATAATTAACCCTCAAAGTTCACAAACGTCGATGTGCAAGCAACCTTAATCGCCGTAAGCATCTCGTGGATGTAAATATAAAAAATAAAATTACACGACGTCTCGTGGCTTTCTATCCGCGTGCCTATTTTCCTCCACGACCGGCATATTATGTACGGGGCTTTTCATGCAAAACAAGCAACACTCAAAAAGATTCCAGTGGATTCTAGAAGATGAACTTGCAATGTTGCCGCAAGTACGTTGAATTTTCCGATCGAACAATCGCGTGGAAATAATTGCCAATTATCATTTATCTATTCGCGACAGTCGAGCGACGTATGACCAACATGTTTTGATTGTGAGCGCGAAACGTGCTTTGCTGTTACGCAGCGCGCGCGGCCAGTGGGTCAGTCGAACGATATTATTTTCCAAAGTCCCGAGGGGGAGATTACGGAGATTTTTAAGACTTTCGATTCGGCGATCCAACGCCGATCGCGACGCAGTTGAATCGGCCCGCCCCAAGGACGAGTCCTGTGTAGCATTGATGGAAAATCAAGTGCGTAGTCTCGGCGCAACGCGTGTTCGAATATATGCGATAGGTGTCCGTCCAGCGCGATAGGACCCCGGAGGTGGTCACGCGAGATGATAATAGATCGTCGTCGGTGCCGAGAATCCAGGAGACACGAAGACGTGTTTACGAGTAGCGCCGGATCGGATTGCGGCGACCGGGAAGCGACGCGACGCTGTCGTCCACGTATTTCTAAAGGGGAGATTCTGCAACGACTTCTGTAAACAAAAATAATAAACAAATTGTGATATAATGAAATAACTATTCGCATATCATAGTCGGGAGATTTTTTCGTCGTTAGGTGTGAAAATCTCCCGACTATGAAATGCGAGTGGTTATTTAATTATTTCACATAAGTGAAGATTTTTTTGTGGTTATTTAATTATTTCCATTATTAAAGATTTTTTTGTGGTTATTTAATTATTTCCATTATTAAAGATTTTTTTGTGGTTATTTAATTATTTCCATTATTAAAGATTTTTTTGGTGTTTATTTAATTATTTCCATTATTAAAGATTTTTTGTGGTTATTTAATTATTTCCATTATTAAAGATTTTTTGTGGTTATTTAATTATTTCCATTATTAAAGATGTTTTTGGTGTTTATTTAATTATTTCCATTATTAAAGATTTTTTGTGGTTATTTAATTATTTCCATTATTAAAGATTTTTTTGGTGGTTATTTAATTATTTCCATTATTAAAGATTTTTTTGGTGGTTATTTTATTATTTTCATTATTAAAGATTTTTTGTGGTTATTTTATTATATCACATAATTCATTTTTGTCGTCATTAGGTGTGAAAATCTTTCAATTATGATATGCGAATGGTTATTTAATTACTTCATCCTTTTTTTTACCCAGAGAGGAGCCGTGAATTAATTTTGAAAAAAAGCAAGATTATTTATTTCCGTTGTATATCGCTCGCGAGGTTCCTCGCGAGCATCGTGTGGAATTGTTCCAAAGTGCTCGCCACGGATTTTCACGTCTTTCGTGCGTTTCGATTGACGCGCTTACGCACGCACGACCCCGATTATCGTGCCCGCGTTGCTCCAGTTCCATACGCCAAGACTCGCGTCTCAATTTTTCCCCGATGAAACTCGCGACAAGGTCCGCGCTCGCCAGTCGGTTCGTCGATCGACCCCGACCCCCTTTGCCATCCCTGGCCGCGGTCGTTCGAAATTGGCTTTTCCTCATACGGAGTTGATTTAATCGGCTGACCGAAGAACCGCACTTATTTCTTTTATTTTTTAAATTTTTGTATATTTTTACACTCTAGTCTGAGCGACGAAATTTTGGTTTTATTTTTACTCTCTATTCGATAAAACACGTCGACATTTATATTGAAAAAAAAAGAATAAATAAATAAATAAAAGAAATGAAAAAGGACAATATTGCGAACCACGATTGTTAAATATCTTTTGCAGAAGGAGCGGCGCGCATTTCGCGGACGCGAGCGAATAAATAAACGAATAAACGAATAAATAAATAAATAAAATAAATGAAAAAGGACAATATGGCGAACCACGATTGTTAAATATATTTTGTAGAAGGAGCGGCGCGCATTTCGCGGACGCGAGCGAATAAATAAATGAATAAATAAATAAATTAATAAAAGAAACGAAAAAGGACAATATCGCGAACCACGATTGTTAAATATCTTTCGCAGAAGGAGCGGCGCGCATTTCGCGGACGCGAGCGAATAAATAAACGAGTAAACGAATAAATAAATAAATAAAAGAAATGAAAAAGGAAAATATTGTGAACCACGATTGTTAAATATATTTTGCAGAAGGAGCGGCGCGCATTTTGCGAACGCGAGCGTCGTTCGTGGCGTTTGCACCGTAGAGCACGAGGAGTCATGGTAATGGTCCTTCGAGGAATCTCGAGTGGCACTTTTCCTCGGCGGAGCCGCCGAGGAATTCCAAGCAGATATAATTTATTGGTAGCGCGCGGAGTTGAAGTGGTCGCGGAGCGGCTCGCCTGGAATTCGTCGCTCGAGTTAGGAAGTGCGAAGGCCCTGATTGTCGTAACTGGCTCGCGCGTCGAGAGAGCCCGAAGCGCCACACAGGCTCGTCACGCGGAGGGACGACGACGAGTAATATGACATAGAAGCGAATCGGTGTACAAAGCGTCGCGACTAACGCGCGGTGAAATAAAAGTAGGGGAGCCCCACACGCGAGACGGTCGCGCGAGCGCGCGATCGAGAGGAGACAGGGAGAAATAGCGGTTGAACGATCTTGATTCGTATCCTTGGCTGGAATTTTTCGCAGCCTTTCCTCTTCTGGGAACGCCGATTGTCAGACCGATAAAATCTGACGGACGCGGGCGAGCTCGCGCGCGGCCGTCGCCGTCGTTGCTGCTGCTGCTGCTGCTGCCGCCAAAGTGATGCATTATTCATCCGCTCGCTCGCCGTTTCCACGTGCAGAAGAGTATAGCATGATCGTTTCGTACGCACGAGACTATGTCGTACGTACATGACGACAACCACGTACACGAACTCGGCGGACGATGAGAGGGAGAGATCCAGAAACGGAGGAAAAGGAAAACGTACATTTAGCACAGATGATCCTTTATGGGGAAGTGCCCGGATGAGTTCGGCTTCCTTCGAGTCTCGCCACGTCGCTTCCTGGAAAAATCACTCGTTAATGAGTACCGACTACGCGACCGAGGTCGCCTCTTACCGATTCGTCATGGAATTCGCGAACCGTTTCGCGCGGACGATTGTAGTAGGGGATTTTGGAGCGGGGAACTTTTTGTTTTTCGTTTTTCACACTTCATTTTTTTTTGGCAACGAAATAATTGGAACATTTTTTTTTTCGTTTGATCGTTTTGGATGCTTCTTTTTTGTGAGAAAAGAAGAAATTTTGGGTCTGAGAGGGAAAAGCATTTGGATACTTGTTAATATTGAATTGTGAACTCCAAATTGTGGTAGAAATTGAAACGGGTACGCTGTTGAAAATGTTTGTAAATTTACAACACGTTTAACACACAAGGGTATATAAAATTTGCAATAACAGCAACTGGAAATTGTTATTAGTAGGATAAACAAGCCAATGAATGAGCGTTGACCATGGAATGAATAAAATCATCAATTTCCTACATTTTCGTTTAGTTTACTTGAAAGCCAAAACTGTGCTTTTTTGCTTAAATATTAAGTAGTACGAAAATAATAAAAAATCGCATCTCCATTAATTGGCCTTAATCGTTCATTCATTGGTCGATTCACCTTACACAATATTTAGAATTTTCAAAATCTTGAAATTAAATTTAATGCATGCCTATTGAATTTAATATATTTATAATAATCGATACAGTAGAATATTAAGAAACTGAGGTATCGAAGTGACGTTTACTATACAAATAACTGAATTTATGTAAGGTGAATGAAAATGACATAATACGTATGTTAATACAATCCGTTTTTTTTTTTTCTTATTCAGTGACATTTAGTTGCTACCGGCATTTTCTTTCGATGAAATAGATTTACAAATTTAACGCTAATTCAATTATATTTAATATACTATACTGTAGGAGACGAATAAAATGGCTTCACGATTAACACTAAATCAAAGGAATTTAATACACCGTATATTAAAATTGAATATACCATGTTTAAAAAAATTGACACAATAATACAGTAAATGCCACGTACTGCATATGCATAAAACTTCACATAAAAACAATACATTTTCAAACCGAAATTTTTAAACTCCTGACTAAAAAAGCCGACCTATTAATTTCGTAGTTTGCCCAGCCCGAGCCAGTGATTCAAGCAGATATAAGTCAGCCCCCTGGAATCTCCGGGGCCTCCATCCCATTCCCTGAAAGAAGAAACGCGAGCGTGGCTCGCGGAATCCCAAGCGAGCCGAGGACATTAAGGCCGCTCGCAAGCAGATGCGCTCGTCGAGCGCGCAGACCCGGCGAGTTTTCCAGACGATAGTCGTGCGGAGATCGCGCGTGCGAGAGACACAATCTCCGCGATTGCCTCGGTGCCGCTGGCTGCCAACGAAATTAAGAAGAATCTCTTACGGCCCGTCGCAGCCTCGCCGCGCATCTGGAGTTTGCAATTCGACTCCTCGCGCAATTCGACTCGTTGACTCTCGCGCGTCTCGATCTCCAACTTTCATTCTTCCATATCTCAGCCGTCGGATTCCGTCGTCGCGCGGTTTCATTATTATCGCAAAACGAAAAGGGCAAAACACACACACACGCAACGAGAGTAATTCCTTCATTCGATATTCCCGAGCGTCGCGTTCGCCGTTAGCCTCCTCTTCATCTTCTTCTCCCTCTCCTCTTCGTCCTCGTCTTCATCTTCTTCTCTCGTTAATTATCGCATTGAGATCTTAATCGTCTCCGAGTTCGTAATTACGAAGAATCTTTTATTCGTAGAAACCGGGGTAATTGCCGATTCCGCTAATCGTGTCCAGCTCTCCGGGTCTCGCGTTTCTCTCTCTCTCTGCTTTCCCTCCCGGTTTTCTGCACTGCTTTATTCCGCAACGTCTGAACGAGAAAAAAAAAAAAAAAAAAAAAAAAAAAAGAACAACGATAGCGGCGAATAAGATCTTAGGGAGGAACTGACAAATGCGAAGGAAGGAAGGAAAATGAGAGATAAAGGAGGAGCAGCGGGAAGGCGGGGAGCGACGGCGGGACGATACCGCGCGAAGCAAACGACCCGAGAAGCGCGGAGAGCAGCCGAACGCTTTTCGCCCGAGGCGCATTACCGCAGCCGGAGCGACGGAGCGACGAAGAGATAGAGAGAGAGAGAGGGGGGGGGGGGGGGGGAATGAGGGACGGGAGACGAACGCGTGTGCACGGTGGAATCGCCATCGCGTCCCGTGTATTTCGGGCGGCACGGGCCACTGCACTGCCCCTACTACTTACGCCGTGATTCGGCATCATCTTCGCGCGAGCCTCTATAGACGAGCCGCGCGAGCGCGTCTCAGCGTCTCGCGGCTCTTGTTGTAGCGGCGCGTGGCCGCCGCCTCCTCGCGTCTCGCTCTCTGCAGCATCCTCGTCTTGGCCATCTGAAAAATATCGAGCTATATCGAGAAAAGTCAACAAACCGCGGTGCAACACTTTTCGCGTTTTATGTGCGTTTTTTTTTAAGGCGAATATACTTGTGATCCGTTTTGACTTCGACGTGATTTAGGGATCCGTGATGGTTTTTTTTTATCTTGCAGAGGGCGATTTTTTAAGCCCGATTTTTGGCCCCTCCGGGTAAAAAAAAAACGGGAGTTACGCGTTTCACTGCGATCGGCTGGTTTCAGTGATTTATTTGTTGCTCATGTGCCGAAAACGATAGAAAAATATTTAAGCAATTTTTGCACGTCGATAATTCTGTGATTAGCGTTCAATGTCTTTTTCTATAAATTCAGCTCATGCGTTGTAAATTCGCATAGATAAATTAATTTTGCGGATTGACGGTTTGAATATATTAAAATATCGCAATTTTACAAAAATTAAGAAATTCCCAACTGAAAAAGAAACTTAATTAATAAACAAATAAGAAACTTAATTAATACACAAGTAAGAAACTTAATTAATTCACAAATAAGAATCTTAATTAATAAACAAATTAATAAACATTCGCATATCATTGTTGGGAAATTTTCACACTTAATAACGAAAAAAATGTCCAAACTATGATATGTGAATCGTTATTTCGCTATTTCATGATTTTTTATTTACCCAATTTATTCATTAATTCAGCTTCTTTTTCAGTCAGAAGTTTTTTTTTTAGTTGTTAAAATTTTTGTTCCATTATTTTCATTTAAGAATTTCATTTCGATCTTCTTATCGACGGTTTCTTGAGTCTTCTTTTTACCTTCTTTCGGAGCATTTTTCGACGATCCTTCTCAACGATCATCGTCGTGCGTAGCACGAAAACTTTTTACAGGTTTCGGAAAGAAAAAAATATTCGAAAAATTAAAAAACGAAAAACTCGTCTTCATTTTCCACCAGCAATTTTCCTCTTGGCTGGAGCACAATCGCGATAAAATAATAGCTCGTCGCGCGGAGATTTTCGTCGCGGTCGCCCCGTGCAATCTCGGTCTCGCGTTTCAGCCTGTGAAATGCGTGGGAGCGCTCGGGTTCTCTTTGCGCGCAGCTCGTGTCATATTTATTCCAGTTCTCGCCCGACGCACAACGATAATCAGCCTCTCGTATCGCGTAAGATACTCGCCGCGCGCGGAGAGGAGGCGACTCGTGTACGCAGCGCCGCCGTTGCATCTCGCGTTCCGCGGCCGGAGATTTCCCCGGCGCTCCCCCCGCGCGCGCGCGCGAGCGCGAAAACACAACGTGTGTGGATCTCGCGGTTGTGTGTCGTACGTGCGTGTCGTACGCGTCTCGAGTTCTGAAACTTTTGATAGAAGCTCGTCACGCGAAATTCCTTCGCCAATTGTATCATCCAGTCCAGTCATCCACTTGGCTTGAGCCGCTTCTTCTTCTTCTTCTTCATCTTCTTCATCTTCGTTTTCTTCCTCTCCTCCATCTCCTGACGCGGATCGATCCGTGCACAAAGCTGCGAGAATATATGTACGAGGTATTCCTGGCCAACTCGACAAACGTTCAACCCTCTGACCCCTTCCAATTCGCTCCATAATTTTTTGTACTGTTCTATATGCTCGAAAAAAGACCGTAAACCAAAGTTTTTTCGTGGCCAAGAACAGTTGGTTGATGGTTGAATTTGAGAAATTTACAAATTGAGAGTTAAACATGTCTCTCTTCATTTTCTATTTCAACGACTCATTATGTTTAATGCATGTTTTTTTTACATCGATAAAAAAAAAGCTTCAGAAAAATTCTAAAATAATTTTGCGTTATGTATAAAATTATTGCGCATTAATCGTCCATGAATTGCCATTTTGTTTCATTTTTTTTCCATTTTGAACGGCATCTTTTTAATAGAAAAAAATGTCTTAATAAATCGACGCAATCGTTTGCTCACTCTGAGTCATGGTTCAAAAGTTTTGATATCTAATACAGAATTTTTTAGAATAATTCCAAATTTTTTAATTAGTGTGTACATTTTTCATCAAAATAAATTCATGAAAAAAAAAGTTTTGGTAAAGAAAATCGAAAAAGTATTTTTTCGAGCATATAGAACAGTATAACAAATTGTGGAGTGAATTGGAAGGGGTCAGCGTTGATAGCGCATTAATCGTCCATGAATTGCCATCTTGTTCAATTTTTTCCATTGTTAACGGCTTCTTTTTAATAGAAAAAATGTCTTAATAAATTGACGCAATCGTTTGCCCACTCTGAGTCACGGTTCAAAAGTTTTGATATATCTAATATAGAATTTTTTAGAATAATTCCACATTTTTTAATTAGAGCGTACATTTTTTATAGAAAGAAATCACGAAAAAAATCGTTTTCGTAAAAAAAAACCGAAAAAAATGTTTTTTGGAGCATATAGAACGGTACAAAAAATGATGGAGCGAATTCGAAGCGGTCAGGGTTGAGCGCTTGTTGAGCCGGCCAGGAATATCTCATAACCACTTCTGAGATTCGTCATCCGTCTCTCTCTCCTTCTCTCTCCCGCTCAATTACTCGCTCTCGAATTTTTGATAGACAATCTGGCGTGGGATCGATTGGAGGACATGGAGAGAGGGAGAGTCATGGTTCAAAAGTTTTTATATCTAGTATAGAATTTTTGAGAATAATTCCAAATTTTTGTAATTAGAGCGTACATTTTTATAAAAGAAATTATGAAAAAAAAATATATAAATTTTTGGTAAAAAAATCGAAGAAAATTGTTTTTTCGAGCATATAAAACGGTACAAAAATGATGGAGCGAATCCGAAGCGGTCAGGGTTGAGCGCTTGTTGAGCCGGCCAGGAATATCTCACAACCACTTCTGGGATTCGTCATCCGTCTCTCTCTCCTTCTCTCTCCCGCTCAATTACTCGCTCTCGAATTTTTGATAGACAATCTGGCGTGGGATCGATTGGAGGACACGAAGAGAGGGACAGAGAGAGACAGAGAGATAGAGAGATAGAGTGGTGGCTCTCGGAGCTCTCGTTCCACGCTTCGTACGCCAGCCATTAATCCCCATCGTGTATAGCGCGCGCACCGCTCCTTCTACTGTTAGTATAATGGTAATGGTCCTTCCCGTCGTCCTCGTCGTCCTCGTCGTCGTCTTCTCATGCTTCCCGAGTGCGCGAGCGTGAGCGACGCGTTCGCTATATATGGAGGAGTGCGTACAGCGCTTGTCCGCGATCGACGCAGAAGGAGAGGATGAGGATGAGGATGAGGAGGCCCCGCGGAAGGGCGAAGGGAGAGTGGGCAGCGGGCCGAGGAGCGCAAGTGGAATAGAATAAGGACCGCGAGGATGCGGTGGGCGAGAGTCGTCGCGACGACACCAGCGAGGCAGACACACTGCAGCCAGGACCCGCAGCCAGCAGCAGGGGTTCCTGGCTTGGTGAATGGCCCCTTGATCCACATTTTTGTAGGGTGATTTTTGCTCACTCAGGGCCGCCGGCCACCTATATATAGATAACGCGGCGCTCGCGGCTCGCGGCGAAACCGCCGACACCGCCGGCGCGATACGTAAGAAACGGCGAATAAAAACGTAAGTGATGAAAAACCGACCGAGAGAATTCGAGTCAAGTCGTTCCGATGCTCTTGGACACGAGTATAACAGCCGACTAGACGCCGTTTGCATCCAGTTTCTCTTTTCTCGTTTTTTCTCTCTTTCTTTCTCTGTCTTTGAGCACTGCTATTATGTTATTATTTTTATTTATGTATTCAGAATTCCAATGTTTATTTTCTGTTATTCTTATTATTATTCTATGTACCATGGTTCTTTAAAATTGACTCACAGTTATTAACTAAGGCATAAATAAACAATCAATCAATAAATCAATCAACTCTCCCCCTCATTTTGCGCAGTTTGATTTTATTACTATGTTATTATTAAGTTTATTTCCAGTTTTTGCATTGCGTTATAAATACTCACTTTCTATTTTTCTATTCTTATGTTTTTATTATTGCATCTTATTTTTAGTTGTTATTCCTTTGTTATTGATTGTTTAGAGAGAGCTAATAATTCTTGTGTATGTATCCAAATTTGCCGCAAAGCATGACTAGGGCATAATAAACTTATCAATCAATCAATCAATCAATCAATCAATCAATCGTTTGATTAAAATTGATGCTGCGATGTGCTGGCGACGCTTCGTCTCTCCCCCTCCTCTCATCGCCCCCCGCTCGTCCTCTGGATTTTTCTTCGGCTCGTTCTTTCACTCCGGTCGCTCGTGGCGCTTCTCGCTGCTATTTTCTTGCTGATTTCTCTCTCTCTGTCGAGCGGTCTTCATTCCGGGGGGAGGGAACCGTGCGACGATATTTTCGGTCGCCGCGCAGCCTCGAGACGGAAGGTCGCCAACCACCAGGACGACGCGCCCGAGGTTTGGAAAAATAATATCCGTCGTCTGCGACTCTTTACACACACGTGAGGCGGCGCGGGTTTTATTTTCTTGATTTATACGCGCGCTCGTGCGACCCTCAATCTTGACCGTCGTGGCGCGAGCGACGATATAAAATTGTAATGTCTGGATAAATTTTATCCGGTGGGCTCAACCGATCGTAGATTTTTCGCCGATTGCGAAATCGAGCGGATTTACGTCGAAAAATATGTTTTAGAAAATATTAAAAATTGATTTTTAGCTTTCGACTTTTTGCAGGAAAAATGGTAATTTTTTTTTAAATGCATGAAATTCCTAATCAGATTGAATTATGAAAATCGCGAAATGTTGCCGGGAAAAAAATCTTAAGATTTCAGACTTTCCGAAAATTTCAGAACAGCCATAGTTTTAGAAAATACTAAAACGCAGCTTAGCTCAAATATAATGAAAAACCAACATTTTAAGCGGCTACTTTTATTAACTTCTTTATTTTAAGAAATTGTGTTACATTTTTATTTTTAAAGGGTAAAATTTCAGGCCATTAAAGTGTGCTAAGACATTTTCCGCTGATTCTAAAACCCAGCTTCTTTATCGGCAACTCAAAGATTCTCCGAAAAAAAAAAAAAAAAAAACGTGAAGAACCAAAATTATAGGAGGCTATATTTTAATTCGCCTTTTCACGAGTTTTCGCATTCGACTGCGCTTTCCCATCGGACAGAATTTCAAAACGTCCCCGAAACGTCTGGTCTCTCAGCTCCGGATGTTATTGTGCCTCGCGCGCGCGCGCGCGCGTGCGGGGTCTATAAAAAAGAATCGCTACGAGAGAGTCGTCGCCGCTGTCTCCTCGTCGTCTTCCTCGCCTCGGCTCTTGTGTGTCGCGCGGCTGTCGGGGAACTCTTGCGAAGAAGAAAAGAGAGCCGGAAAGATTATGAACGAAGGTTACAGACGCGCGCGCGCGGGAGTTGCGTCACGCGGCGCGCGGAGAAAGACTCGGGGCGCGCGAGAAAGAAAGAAGCGAGCGGTTCTTTCTCCCTCTCCCACCCGCTGGACCGCACTAAAGTTAGACGGAATCTAAAGATAAACACACCGCGTGAGCCGACGGCTCAATGCCGTAAGATCGTTCGGGCGTCGAGAGCGCAAGTTTTTCGCAAAAAAAAAAAAAAAAAAAAATAAAAAAAAAGAAAGAAACGAAAATAAAAAATATAAAAAGCCGCCAACGGATGAGTCTGCGGAGTTTCGCGTCGGGCGAAGCTTCGCGAGCCCAGACTCGCCAAACGGCTTGATTGTATTTAGATGGCGGCCAATTATGTGCCTGACTCGCGGGGTTTGCGAGAGGAGAATACGAACGAGGTGCGTGGATGGTAATTCGTCATCGGGTCTGTAACCCTTCTCGAAGAGAGGAATATAGAAGAAGAAGAGAGAGAGGAAGAGAAAGAGACAGATCGATCTCAGAGGATGAACCGAATGACGACCTCGGGCCGAGGTCAACGCTCAATTTTTTTAAGCAACGCGCGCGGCGGACGAAGGTGCGGTAATAGTCGTCTCGCGGAAGCACCACTAGAATTTACGCCGGGTGACTCGATGAGAAAGCCGCCGCTGCTGCTGCTGCTGCTGCACCTTCCTCCCGTGTAGGTCGTATACACTACGTAGGGGTCCCTCGAACACGCGTCTGTACTTACCTCCTCGTTCCGTATAGAGAGCGCGACGCGAGCACCGGTAGACGCGAATTCGACGCCTACGTGTCTACCTCTGCGACGTCTACCACCGCGCTCGCCACCTTCTCCCCCCCCCCCCCCCCCCCGGCTGAGGCCGCACGCGGAATTCGCTCGGAACGTCCCAACCTGCGTCGAGCCGGGACTCTACCGACTCGGGCGTTAGAAAAACCACGGTGGTTGGGTAAACCAACTTGTTCTAACGAATAACTTGTTCTTATTCTAACTATTTTACCTATCGTTACCAGCTTATTCGTTAGAATAAGTTCTAACCAACTTATTCGTTAGAATAAGTTCTAACCAACTTACTCGTTAGAATAAGTTGGTAACCATAATAACTTGGTTCTAACGAATAAGTTGCTAACCATAATAAGTTGGTTCTAACGAATAAGTTGCTAACCATAATAAGTTGGTTCTAACGAATAAGTTGGTAACCATAATAAGGTGGTTCCAACGAATAAGTTTGTAATGATAATAAGTTTGTTCTAACGAATAAGTTGGTTCCAAAGAATAAGTTGGTAACGACAATAAGTTGGCTCTAACGAATAAGTTGGTAAAGATAATAAGTTGGTTTTAACGAATAAGTTGGTAACGATAATAAGTTGATTTTAACGAATAAGTTGGTACAAACGAATAAGTTGGTAACGATAATAAGTTGATTTTAACGAATAAGTTGGTACAAACGAATAAGTTGATAACGATAATAAGTTGGTACTAACGAATAAGTTGGGTCTAACGAATAAGTTGGTAACGATAATAAATTGGGTCTAACGAATAAGTTGGTAAAGATAATAAGTTGGTTTTAACGAATAAGCTGGTAACGGTAATAAGTTGGTTTTAACGAATAAGTTGGTTTACCAAATATGAACCGAATGAAACGAATAAATTGGCGAGGCCGACTGATAAGTTAGTTCGGCCAACTGCTAATCCTTTTCTGGCGTCCAATTTAGTCCCGGCAATACAAAATTATGATCAGTGTATTTTCCCGGTCATTCTACAGGAAGTTCCAATTGAAAAAACATGCCCGCCGTGGTATTCAGCGCGCAACGCTAGCGCCATCAGTGCTAGCGCGAACTCATCCGCCGGATTCAGCCGAACAAATTGGCCAGCGCGCGAAATAAGTCAGTTCGGCCAACCGCTAATCGTTTTCTGGCGCCCGCGTCGGTCGCCGGCGCGACGCGCGCGCTACATACATTTTTCTCGGCGCGCACGGCGCGCGGTGTCATCCCCGTCGGAAGTTCCGATTGAGGAAAATGTCAGCCGCGTGCGACGCGCTAGGGAATATTTAGACCCGAAAAGTTGGCACTCCCGGCGCGCGCTGAAACAACAACAAAGCCGCGAATTTTGTTGCGCGATTCGCGGAATCGCGCGGGTGACAAACGATTCGCGAGATCGCCCGCCCGCGGTCGTTGCATAAGGCGGGCGGGGAGGCTGACGCTGCGGTGGTTCGGGTGCGCGGAACGCGCGATGCGTCGTCTCGCCGCGGGAGGAAGAGAAAGAAGGGGGCGGCAGAAGGCACCTGGTCACCGGCACCGGCGACGAGGACGAGGACGCACCGAACGCGGGTGTCCGAGACGTCGCGGCGCTGCCTCATCGTCGTCGTCGTCGTCGTCGTCGTCGTCTACACGGTCTGCACACCGCTGCAACGAGCCAACCGCATTTATTTTTGGTGCCCGAGCTTTCATGTCGGGGTTGGCCGATGTGACACGACGAGCCGCGATTCTACGTATCCTCTCGCAACGGCTATACAGATATACTTAGGGGGCCGGCCGCATAGGCTTGGCGAACATCTCGCGACCGCGCGCGCGCGCGCGCGGCTGTTCGGCCAGCGAGTCTTTTCGCCACATTTCTCCGTGTCAATAGCGGCTGCAGGAAAGCAACGGCGCCACACGCAGCTTTCACCGATCGCGCACCAACGTCCAGCGCGTCTAGATTCGCTAGGATCTGTAATATAACTCGGCAGAATCGCGCGAACGAGTCATGTTGAAGTTCGCGGCATCGTTGGAATGCAACGAAATTCGGGAAAAAAATTAATTCTGGATGCAATTAGGTATAAAAAGTCCCAAATATAATAGATATAAAAAGGTATATATTTGGGCCTTTTTATATACAGATATAAAAAGGCCCAAATTATGAAATTAGGTATAAAAACTCATCATAACAATTAGTTGCTATGATGACTTTTTATACCCAATTTTATCATGTGGGTTAATTAGAATTAATTTTTTTTTTCTGAATTTCGTTGCATTCCAACGATGCAAACTTCAACATCGTGCGAACGAGTCGTAATGAAAAGTTGTCGAGCCGATGATTGTGGAGGTTTAAAAAAAAAGGATTCTTTCTCAGGCCTTTGCAGTCAAAGCGAAAAAAATGTAGTATCGGTAACTGTAAAATGATAATAATTTGTTTATAGATTTCGTAAGCATTTTTCAAGTTACGGTTACTATGACGTAGTTATCATCGCTGTTAAGTAATTACCGATAATTATCCAAATAATAGCATGAGCGAAAAATTGATAGTTGTCACTTTATAGCGTACCAAAAATTAAACGATTTCTCTGAGTGTCGAGAGATAGTTATACAAAAATTTGCCTTGCTAAAGAAATACACGAATATTTGTTTTCAAGATCTCGACGAAACAAGTCGTTTATTAACCATAATTTTCGCTATTGAAAATGAATTAATAAACTAATATCAACTTTACAATATTAATATTTATACTTAACGTTACTTTACTTTTATTAACTTTATAATATTATACTATTCACTTTGCTGTGTGGCATTTTTTAATGTCAAAAACCTCGACCGTCTCGACCAGATCTCCAAAAAAATTCGCTTTTTTTCTCAACGTCCCAATCAGCAAACCGGCAAAAAAATATCGTTACGCTTTTCGTCGGACCACCTCGGTGGAAGTATATGATTGACGTCGGATCTTTTCCCATCGCCGGCAGCTGATATCAATGAGATAACTAACCGTGTCTCGTTGGGATTATATTCCTCCCTCTCTCTCTCTCTCTCTCTCTCATCTCTGTCTCGCGAATCGTCAAAGTCGGAGGAGCAATCGCGGAGCAACAGCAGTTCGGAGCTTAGACAAACGTCGAGGCAAAGTCCATGAGGCTCTCGAGCGAGAGTATATAGCGCAGGCATTGCGAGCGAGACTCCGCGAGCGAAGAGACGAGCAGCACAGCAGCTAGCCGCTCGCGTCACGAGGTCTCGAAGGCTCGAGCGACGCGCTAGCTACCAGCAGCAGCTAGCTGCTCGTTTCTGATGCTTCGTTTCGTTGCTGCCGCTGCTGCGGCTGCTGCTGCGGCTGTGCACAAGTGCTAGAGAGAACGGTGCAACGACCCCGCGCGGCGTCGCGACGCCTCGTTTGGCCTCAACCACGAACGACGAAGACGAAGACGACAACGACGACAACGACGACGACGACGACGACGACGTTTACACCGGTCCTTCGCCGAGGTGATGCTGTTTTCCCTCTTCCTCCACTTTACTGTCCCCGGCTCGTCGTCCGCGACCGGCCGACTCTCTTGATCTCTCCCTCTCTCGTCGCCCGCAGGCCGCGCGCTTTCCTTCTCGACGACAATTCCACTCTCTCGACTATCCGAAAAATCTTAAAACGACGAAGACAATCGCCGAGGAAGAGCGGCTGGCAGGGACGACGACTCGGAGAGCAGACGCGGCGAGCGTCGATGCTCGCCGCACTATGGAGAGACTAAAGAGGGTATAATGAATAAAATATAAACCGTTCCGGCCTTGTTTGCCATTCATCGGCGCGAGCGCCGTCAGTTTCCCCAGTTCGACACGCTGGATGCATAATCAACGAGTGAATACCACGCGGTTACGCCACTAACCCGGCCAACTCGCGGCTCGCTGAGATGAGGAAGGACCCGAGTGAACAAAAAAAAATAATATCGTTTATATATAGATTGTATACAGCGCTCATGTATGGAATTGGACAAATATTTTCCATATAAAATTTGTATATAATGAACATACAGATAATTAATTTATTTCTAGAAGATATAAGAACTTTATCAATTATATATATGGAATTAATGATGAATTATGCACTGACTATGTACAGACCATATACAAAATTGTGAGTCTTTTTATTTGTATGTTTATTGTATACACATTTAATATGGAATATATTATGATTTACTATGGAATATTTAAATGTGTATATAATGAACATATAGATCATTAATTTATTTAATTTAGTCTAGAAGATATAAGAACTTTATAAATTATATATATGGAATTGATGATGAATTATGCAGTGATTATATACAGACCATATATAAAATTGTGAGTCCGTTTATTTGTATGTTTATTGTATACAAATTTAATATGGAGTATATTCCATATACGACCTATACGAGCGCTGTATATAAACCATTTTTTTCACATGGGGAGATTCTTTCGGAAAATAAATGAATGTGAGGATAAAAATAAAAGTAGAAACAAAAACGACTTTACTGATTTTTTTTTCTTTACTCTGTTGCAGAATGCACCTTTGGCAAACAAGTACGCGAGTTGGGATCCACGTGGTACGCGGATCTGGGACCACCGTTTGGCATCATGTACTGCATTAAGTGCGAGTGTATACCGGTGAGTAAAGAATCACCGACGATTGTAGGACAGTAACGTAAAATATGTTCTTTCAACGTGACTTTGACATTGTTCTTTCAACGTGACTTTGACATCGTTCTTTCGAACAGAAAAACAATTGCTAATTTGACTAATTAAATTTCGTAAATTTTACAAATTGGCGGGTTTTTGTTTTGGGTTTTCTTTTGTTTCGATAAAATGTTATGGAAAGTTAATAAGGCTACAACCAAATTTAGTGTTTAATTATTATTTTTTAATCTTAATTTCGTTGGACTGCCTACAAAAAACTATGGACATGACGAGAATAGTTTCAATATTTATTTTTTGCAAGGAATTTATACTGTAAATGTCAATAAAATAAAAAAAACGACTAATAGTGTCAAATGATCACTTTCGGTGATTATAACCACCCGAATTTTCGAAAAAAAATCTGGCAAATTCTGAGCCTCATTATTTGCGTCATTTCATAATATTCCGGAAGGAAAAAAATATTTTAAATGGTGAGGATCACAGTCAGGTCGAATTGGAATGAAAAGCCTCATATTACTGATGTGTGAATAATCACGAATTATTGTCGGACATTCAAACTAAGAATTTCTTCTTCCTCGGAAAAAAAACGCTGATTTGACATATTAAGTTTAGTAAATTGTTATAAAAGTGCATTTTTATTATATTATCGTCCGAAAAGTTCTACACATCAGATATATTTTCGTGCATTTATATTTTCCTTGAAATCTCACTCAACTAAGGATTTTCTTCTTCCTCGAAAAAAAAAGCTGATTCGACATATTAAGTTTAGTAAATTTGACAAATTAACAGGTTTCTGTTTTGGCTCTTTGTTGTGTATTGAGAAATCGCGTTTGAACGTAATGGCACGGTTACAACTCTGCGTACGACCCTTGACCTACGCGCTTGGCTCGTGCGCGGCTCTGTTATGCCTACGCCTGTTGCTTCCCCCGCGTACGCCACTCGCGTTTCCGCGTCGTACGTATCGGACGCAAACGCCGACGTACGCACGCCGCTCCGCACGGAGGTTTACGAGCGGGCTGGCTGCCCGTCGAGCATCAACCGACACCCACGAGACTGGCGCTTTCCCGAATATATTGCGCACAATAAACACGGAATTCCGATAGTGCTAGACGCCGTTTTACAACTGCCGTAATTATTATAGCCGGCGAAATATCGCGCGCCGGGTTCTCGTATCTCGATGCTCTTACTCGGCTTATCTCGCAAAAAGAACTTGAAATAAAAAACGCCGTAACCGCACGCTCGTAAATCACACCACGAGCCGTAACGCCCATTACTTTCGAACTCTATTTTTTTAATTCCATAAATAATTTTAGACGTACACACATATAATAATAACACACATATATAATCATTTTATTTAAAAAGAAGAAAAAAAAAAAAAATTTTCGCGTAGTTTCGTTTGAAAATTCCACACGTAAGATACAAAATTGTGATCTTTTGCTTTTTTCATTAATCTGATTTTTGATTGGCAATGAAATTATGTTGACAACGTTGTTTTAACAAAATGTGTACATTTTTTACTAATATTAAAAGACATTTAATAATAAACTAAAAAATAATTCAGTGTGTTTTAATATTCGTAAAAAAATAAAATTATAAATTATAAATTAATTAAAGGTCTTTTAATATTAGTAAAAAATAAAATTATAAATTATAAATTAAATAATAATTAAATGTCTTTTAATATTAGTAAAAAATGTACACGTTTTGTTAAAATGACGTTGTCAACATAATTTCATTGCCAAACAAAAATCAAATTAATGAAAAACGCAAAAGATCACAATTTTGTATCTTACGTGTGGAATTTTCAGACGAATCTACTCGAGAAACGTGTTTTTTTTTCTTTTTAAATAAAATTATTTATAACAAACGATGAATCAAATTCAAATGTTGCACTCGAGGCCCAAAGGCTTGACACTTTAATGAAAAAATGCATGAAAAAATTAATGAAAAAAGCAAAAGATCACAATTTTCTATCTTACGTGTGAAATTTTCAAACGAGTCTACGCGAGAAACGTGTCTTTTTTTTCTTCTTTTTAAACAAAATTATTTATAACAAACGATGAATCAAATTCAAATGTTGCACTCGAGGCCAAAGGCTTGACACTTTAATGAAAAAATTCATGAAAAAATGAATGAAAAAAGCAAAATATCACAATTTTGTATCTTACGTGTGAAATTTTCAAACGAGTCTACGCGAGAAACGTGTTTTTTTTCTTCTTTTTAAACAAAATTATTTATAACAAACGATGAATCAAATTCAAATGTTGCACTCGAGGCCAAAGGCTTGACACTTTAATGAAAAAATTAATGAAAAAAGCAAAAGATCACAATTTTGTATCTTACGTGTGAAATTTTCAAACGAGTCTACGCGAGAAACGTGTTTTTTTCTTCTTTTTAAACAAAATTATTTATAACAAACGATGAATCAAATTCAAATGTTGCACTCGAGGCCAAAGGCTTGACACTCAGAGTGAGATTGTAAGTAACGGAATTATGTTTGCAACTCTCCGAATCGCAGAGCCCTAGAGAGGCGACGAGAAACGGAGAGACGGAGAGACGGAGAGACGGAGAGACGCGGAGCGAAGGAGTTTACGAGCGCGACGGTGAGAAAGCCTAGAATTCGTGTGGAGATTAAAATTTCGTTGGCGCGCGTGACGCGAATGAACGAGCGGTGTTAGCGCGCGGCCCCGGCGCTCGTCGATCAAAGGGTTTTTCCGGCTGGACGTCGTTCACCCGGGATGGAGGAGAGCCACACGGGTGTGCGCTGTAGGTCTCCGGGCCTGGACTGCCAACGGCCCGGATAAATCTCGATCTGGGTGACGTGACCCGTGGTGACTCGACGTGCTTTCTAATCCCTCGGCATAGCCGCAGAGCCACACGCAGCCGTGAGCCGCGAGCCGTGAGAGAGCGCACTACACTCGAACGACCGCGGCTATATACGACGAGTACATAGCGACGAGGAGATGCCAAAGATATATTGGATTCTAACTGTCCATATCCATTTCCTCGGCACTCCGAGTCGTCTCAATTGGCGCGCCGAGTCTTCCCCTCCGTCATTTTCTCGCAGTTTCCAATCGCCGGTACATTATTTCGTCTACATTAAAAAAAAAACTTAGTTTAAAAAATTTAAGAAATAAAAAAAGAACATTTAAATAAAAACAAAGAAAACGAGTAAAAAATACACGTACACAGCAATTATGATAAATTAACAAATTAATTCGATTATTAATAAATGAATAGTTAATATTATGATTAATTAATCGTTAATTTTGATTAATATTATTATGAATTAAAATTAATTCGATAGAGCGGTGGAAAGTATCGGCTGCAATCCAGGAAATTGCAACCGACGGTAGATTATTTCGCGTCCATTAAAAAAAATTTAAGTTTCAAAAAGAAAATTATATAAAAACAAGGAATACGAGTAAAAAATTCACGTTTCAAAAAATGATGATAAATAAACAAATTAATTCGATAGACCGGTAGAAAGTATCAACTGCAGTTCAGGAAACACCAGTGCACAAATTCAACTCTGGAAAAAAAAAAAAAAAAAAAAAAACACTCGAGGCAACGAAGAGACAAGAAGGCCTGTGGGGAAAAATGTAATAATTCAATCGCGCAGTCGGACGGTCGTCTCGGCGTGCCCCGAGAATTCTAAACTCTATTTTTCCGGGCTCTCGCTCGTTTCGCGGGGGAAATATTTCCTCCGGGCGGCCGGAGATTCTTAACCGATCGCGTAATACGATCGCGATTTGCATTCCGCGCGATGTGCGGAGCCGACGGCGCGCGCGGCGAGGGCGGCCGGTTCGGTCGGGTCTGCACCGCGAACGTTCCGCGCGAGAATTCCATTCCGTCTTTCCGCTGCGTGGCGGCGGCGACGGTGCGGACAGGCACAGGTGGTGCGAACAATAGACTCCTCTATTACGAGGAATATAGTGACTTCTGTTTACCGCGCGCCGTGTTCGTCCATACGGGAGCATTGTAACTGCGCACTGCCGGGTATCGTCATCGATGACTCGACGAGAGCTCGCTAAACAAGGTCTCGAATAATCCGCCGTGAAATCCCGACTGGACCATCGTCGTCGTCGTCGCCGACGCCGCTTCTCCCTCACCCACGCGACGTTATTCCCGTACAAGCTTCGCGAGCAACACGTAGGCGAGATTGGGCCGCAATCGGCCACGGTCATTATTACCGGCTGAATTACTCATCGTTAAATTACGAAACGACGATCCATCTCGAATTATATCACGAAAAATACTAAACGAAAAAGAAAAAAAAGAAAAAAAAAACAACGCTATCGGTACTTCGCTTTCGCTGTATTTCGTCGTGCGTGGGCGAACCACCGTGGTACCTACAATGGGCTGATCGTTATCTCCTAATTAACGATCGTTCAATTACGAAACTCGAGCCGTCGGCGGCGATCGTGAGAAACGCGATATATTGGAGATTTTTTGTTTGTTTGTTAATTTTACGTAAGCAAAAAAGAAATACAATTTTCCCTTCTATCGAAACTGCGAAAGCGTCGAGAGAAGGAAACGTGATTTTATCGATTCAACCGAGGTCCGAGTTACGTCTTCATTTTTCTTTTTAATTTAAGTTTATTTATTTCTCTAAAATCTAAGATCTAATAGCGCTATTTTCGCGCTCTATTACTAAAGATTTCAAATAAACTTTACTAAATTTTCAAATAAATAAAGTTTGTTCTACATATGCTAAAATTTTCAAATTTTTAATCGCATGTTATTATTATTCTATTGTGTTAGCCCTTAATTATTGTTACACCTCGGCTATCACTACTGTCAACCCATATGGAAATAAAGTATATGCAAGATATACAAAAGATGTATTCTAGAAATACAAGATATATTTTTTCCGAAAACTTCTATATGTCGGATATATACGAAACATATGCAAGCAAAAAATATATCTGAGGTATCCAAAATATATTTAGAATGCATTTTTATTATATTATCGTCCGAAAAGTTTTACATATCAGATACATTTTCGTGCATATTTCTTTTCCTTGGGGAAAGTTTCTAAATGATGCTAGGGTCAATCCTCACGATGTTGAAGTTTGCATCGTTGGAATGGAACGAAATTAAAAAAAAAAAGTAATTAATCCAAATTATGAAGGGCACGAATTTTTTGTTCTGCTCTTATCTGCTATGGTGACTTTTTACATCCATTTTCATCATTTGGGTTAATTATAATTACAATTATAATGACAACGATGCAAACTTCATCATCATCAATCCTCCACCAGAAGTTGGGTTTTTTATTCGTTAGAAATAATAAATAAATAAATAAAAAATGGTGACTTAAAGAGAAGAAAAAAAAAACACAACTTTATGTATCTTTTCCCGCGGTGATACGAAAAAAGTGGTCGTTCGCGGCCCACTCTTTCTCTCTCGGCCGCAGCCAGCAGTGTCTTTGATCGAACGAACGCGCTCTTCCGGTGTCCGATCCATTCCCACGACACCCACTCGCGGCTCGGTTCTGTCGTGTCTCGCTCGGCGCGGCGCCGCCGCGCAGACCGGTCACCACCGTTGTCCGCTGTTATACCGGTGCTGCTCTCGCCGGTGCCTATCGAGTGTCCGCACCGTGGATCCAATTACCCGCGCGGCACGTCGATAAGATTATGCGGTCCCGCGCACTTTCGCTCCTTCCTCGACTCCCTTCTTTTTTTTCCTTCTTCTTTCCATCCTCCTTTTTCTTCCTTTTTTTTCGCATACTCTCTCTTTCTCTCCCGCGCACTTCGTGTGTCTCTCATCCCCCCCCGATACTTTGGATTGGGTGTCTCCTTCGTCTCCCGTGCCTCCATTCACTGGGTTATCGGGTACTCGTCGCGTGCGGTCCTCCGGCCCAACTAGCCCTGCGAAACAATCAGTATTTCCATAACATTTCCTTCTTCCCGTCTTCCGGTTGCTCTGAAACTGAAATTCATTTTTTTGTCTTTTCGAGTCTCGGAGTTCGTCGACTTCACGCGAAAATGTCGCTCTTATTTTGTCCACCGATAAAAAATAAACACCGTTTTTTGTCCTCGAAAATCGGTTGACTATGAAAATCGACCGATTTTCGAGTTAAAAAAAAGTTGCGCGTAATGATTTCACACTGTAAAAAATGTTTGCGTTTTTCCTATACAATCGTGTGTGAAATTTGTGCAACTCGGTATAGGTAAACGAAATTAATGTGCTTGCATCGTAAATACAATACACATCAATTAAATTTGGTAATTTGGTGATTTAATACTACAACACATGATTATTAAATTAATGATTACTAAAATTGTGCTGTCGGTATTTTCCAATACCGTTGTTATTTCAATTCAAAATTCAATAGAAATGTTTATAAAATTTAATACGCAGTTATGCATATTGTACTTCCAATACCGTATATTAATTTTAAGAAATATTTTTATTAAAGTGCACCGAAGCCTCCACAAATTTGACAACAAAAAAAAAGCGAAAGACCCCAAAACATGTTTTCCTCGTCGTCCTAGCATCGAATAAAAACCGCCCTTTGGTTCCACCAGCGAGGTTCCACACCGAAAAATAATGCCTAAAAAAAAAAGAAGATACAAAAAACAAATCGGCGACGAGTCGAATTGCAGAGAGATTGAAAGGCGACTTTGGGGTCCCCGCGCGTGTGGTTGGGGCTGCAGCGGAAAGGCTGCAGCGGCGGAGCCTCCTCCGATGGAGAGTCTCATCGCGGTGTCGCGGTTCGTACGCTCGCGCAAACGTATTATTAGACCCCGGTGGAATGATAGTCGCGCCCCGTGTATGAGGAGCTATTGATAGGTCCGGCTTAGCTTGTGGTGAGGAGAAGAAGAAGAAGAAGAAGAAGAAGCAGCAGCAGCACCAGAAGAGAAGGAAGAGGAGGAGGAGGAGGAGGACTAAGACGAAAAGCGCGAGAGAGGGAGAGGAGGATAGACGTCGCGTGAATCACGCGCCTCTCACGCTCACGTATCTCACGTACATACGTGGCGGTCGCTATACGTGCACGCGTCTTGCGTCCCGCGGTGTCTCCGCTGGTCTCTTCTTCTTCTTCTTCTTGCACTATATAGCCGCTCTATGCACTCGTCGCACAACACTCATCATCTATCCATCTGCAGCGCGCGAGCGTTCTCGTCGCGGGCTGTGTTTTGTTCGCTTCGGCGGTGGGTACGAAGGGGGCGCGTGAGCAACATATGCGAGCAAAAAATATATCCGAGATATTCGAAATATATTCAGAATGCATTTTTATTATATTGTCGTCCGAAAAGTTCTACATATCGGATATATTTTCGAGCATGCACGGAGAAAACCAGAGTCTACCCACATGGAAATATTTATATGTAAAAATATATGTCGCCGAAAAGTTCTATATGTCGCATATACGTTGCATATATTTTTATATGCAATATATATGTTGCATATAGAACTTTTTGGTGACATATATGTTATTTCCATGTGGGTAACACTGTAGCATTTAGTACCAGAATTCGTGTGCTCAATGCTAGCCAACATAAGAATGTGAAACCTGTTCGGATTTTTTTTTCGTAATTATTACAATACCGCGTACTAAAATGTATCATATTCTTCGTAGTTATTTGCGTACGCGTAGGAAAAATTGTCTTTATTTCGATATTTATTTCCATATCAATGGCATATTTCAAATGAATATAGAATTTACTACTTATCACCCGAGCCCCGTTTTCTCAATGTATTTATTTTCCTTGGGCGAAGTTTGTAAATTGTGCTAGGGTCAATCCTCCACCAGAAGTTGGGCTTTTTACTCGTTAGAAATAATAAATAAATAAATAAATAAAAAATGGTGACTTAAAGAGAAGAAAAAAAAAAAGATGTTGAAGTTTGCATCGTTGGAACGCAACGAAATTCGGGAAAAACAATTAATTCTATTTAACCCAAGTGATACAGTTTTGGGTATAAAAAGTCTTCATAGCAACTAATTGTTATTATGATTTTTATACCTAATTTCATCATTTGGATTAATTCGAATTTTTTTTTTTCTAAATATCGTTGCTTTCCAACGATGCAAACTTCAACATAATGAAAAAAAAAAAAAAAAAAAACGCGTCTTGCGTCCGGCGGTGTCTCCGCTGATCTCTTCTCCTTCTTCTTCTTCTTGCACTATATAGCCGCTCTATGCACTCGTCGCACGACACTCATCATCCATCCATCTGCAGCGCGCGAGCGTTCTCGTCGCGGACTGTGTTTTGTTCGCTTCGGCGGTGGGTACGAAGGGGGCGCGTGAGACGTCCGCGGCGACGTCTCTCACGCGGCGACCGAGAGACGAGCCCCTCTCGCACGAGACGTAGGTACTCAAACGTCGCGCGCGTCTCTCCTCTTCGTGCATATCGCGCAATCCCGCGCGCAGCTCGCCTACCAATTCTCTTTGAGTCCGCGCGCGACCGCCGCCCACAAATATATCGATGACGTAGGATCCTGTCACGAGACGCACGTTCGCCCGGCATCCCGTCATCGCGTGACGAGCCCGCGTCCCCGCCTACTATTTTTATTGCCACCACCGCGCCGCCGCCGCCGCCGCCTCGCGCACCGAGCAAATCCGAACAGCCACCTCGACCCCTCCGACCCCTCGCACGCTCGATTCTCTCGCTTCCTGGCAATCCCGTCGTATGGTCGGTCGCTCTATTCTTGTGCGGATCACCCGAGCTTTTGCGCGGAGAGAAACGATTACCGACTGTTGCATCGATTTCCGTTACTACGAATCTTCGTTAATTAAGGCGGGAATATAGTGAATTCCAAAACATTTCAATTTTCTCAATTTGCCACAAAATTGTCATTTTTTTACAAGTCGAGAGTAGGGAACTTCAGAAGTTGTCAGGGGTTTCAAATTGGTATCCATTTTGCATATTGTTTTGGGGTTTTTTGTTCACCTAAAAATATGAACGAAGGTGCAGTCCTCTTGTTTGTGATCTATTGTTGCGAATCACCGGAGATTTTGCTATTTTTTCGTCTAGTCAAGGATAGTAAACTTCAGAAGTTGTTAAGGGTTTCAATTTGCTATCCAATTTGCATAGTCTTATGGAGTTTTTTTTATTCACCTAAAAATATGAACATAGGTGCAGTCCTGTTGTCTATGATTTATTCTTGCGGATCACCGGAGCTTTCGCATGGAGAAAAACAATCACCGACGATTGGCTCAACTTCCATTACTTCAATTCTTCGTCAAATCGAGAATAGTGAATTCTAAAACATTCCAGTTTTTTCAATTTGCCACAAATTTAACACATTCTGTTGAGATTTTATTCAGAGGCACGAGGAAAGCAATTACCAACGATTACTATACATTTTCGTTACGTTTCACCACCATTTTTTGTCAAGCCGAGAATAGTAGTTCAGATCTTTCAAGTTTTTCCAATTAGCCATAAAACCCACACATTCTTTTCATGATTTTCTTTTCCGAAAAATATGAGTATATCATGTTTTACTACGATTTGATGAGGCTCGTGGATGCGATGCCCGAATTTATAACCGAAATTATTATTATTTTTTTTTTTGTATAACCGAAATTATGAGATATCTTTCTAACGCGTTTCTTACTCTTGCAGGTTCAGAAAAAGAGAAGAATCGTCGCGCGGGTGCAGTGCCGAAACATCAAGAACGAGTGTCCAAAGCTCAGCTGCGAGGAGCCCGTTCTGCTGCCTGGACGTTGCTGCAAATCCTGCCCTGGCGACTTCAGTGAGTATTTCGCTGACAGTCCGAGGAATGCGAAGATTTTCGCGTACCGGCGACAGAAGTCATTTTCTCCTTAATTCCCACGTGTAATCCTATTTTTCCCAGCCGCTCGAGTCCTTGACTACGATGATGCTTCTTCTTCTCATTTCAATGAATTCTCGATTATTGTTTATCGCTTCTTGGTTTTCTCTAATTACAGACAGAAATTTCCTTGACTCCAATGAAGACTCGTGTGTGCGTTCACGTATTCTCACCGTGATTGATGCACGCGCGGCGCCCGTCGGCCTCCTTCGTAGATTTCATTGATTGCTCCATAATCTTGGATGAGTCAGTGCCTCGAATCCTAGGCGGTTTATCTGCGCGCATGCGGAGATGAAGAGACAAAGCTAAAAAGTGAGAGAGAGAGAGAGAGAGATAGACGAGAATAGGGGTATAAATTGCAAGCAACAACCCCAAAAAAAAAGTATATGATGTTTGTATGAAAGGCTTTGTATACAACCTATATGCGAAAGGGGACATCTAGAATTTTCATATATTTGGTATAATCTATATGAAATTATACTATAGAAACAAACATATTGTATATACTTTGTATATGCTATCAACAAATTCTGCAAAATTATAGGCACCATTAAATCATATAATATCGATATACTACATACAGATTATATAAAATATATGAAAATTTTATATGTCCACTTTCATATACAGCTTGTATATAAAGCCTTTCATACAAACTTCATGTAATTGTTTTACTTGGGACAGTAAAGTGCGTAAATCTGAAATCTCTCTCTTTCACGTCGTCGATACCAGCGCGAACGATGTTGTCGCTCCCGTCGCCGTCGTCGTCGTCGTCGTAAGTTGCGAAACTCTCGTCTCGGGGCGCGAAACGATAAATCGGGGACTCCGGCGTTTATTAACGAGAGTCAAGTGCGGGCTGCATAAATAAATCATTTATCAACGATCACGTCGCCCTCCCTGTGTCTCTCTCTGTTTCGCACACGGACGAAAATCTCCTCTCGATGACTGACACACTCGCCTTTTCTACCAGGCCGTGTGGGACTCCCGCCAATTAATCTCCACTCGGACCTACCTCGGCTCTCTCTAAACGCCGGCCCGATGATTATCATCTTCGGACAATCGTGTTTATAGAATCTAGCTAATCCCTCGCACGAGCCAGAGATCCCCCGACTCGATAAACCGCTTCCGTTTTCCTCGCTCGCGTCTCGCCTCGATCGTCAGTCGAAGCGGCAATTTCGCTGCAAACGTGCGCACGATTTTTTTTTTTTTTTTTTTTCATCTTCGCGAGAAACGAATACACAAAGTGAAGAAGAAAAATACACGGGAAAAAAATCATTGATTTAATAAAACATTCGCTTGCGAGCTGCCAAAAACAATGTTTTAAAATTAATTCTAGTTGTTGTCACAATCCGATTTAACATTGAAACAATAAAATATTCTTATGCGTATTTTGGAGCTGTCGTATCAACATTATACAAAATTCTAGGAATTAGAAGTGAAATTGAATTGACAACATTTGTTTATGGCAGCCCGAAGCGAAGGTTTTATCGAATCAATGATATCTTTTTCCCGAGTATTCATCGTTGTGTTTCCAATGTTACTGTAAAAAAGTCGCGTGAAACTTCATCCTAAAATTCGCAGTCGTCGCTCGACGGTCGCCCGGAGTCCGACAAATATTTCATCGCGACTGTAAAATTCATAGAGTCAATTCCGCCCGCCCGATTTTTTCACCGTAAATCCAACGTAATTGAATTCAAGAGGTCGTGCGCGCGCGGCAGTTCCAGATGAGCGGTTAAAAAAGGGGCTTCTCAAAGGCAATTAGAGGAATTAGATTTCGCTGGCATCCCGTTGTCCGATTGTACTCCGAGAATGACTCTGTCGCGCGGATGATGCAATCCCGTATCCTCCTTATATACCGCGCGCATCCAAACAGAGCGAAGAATGCGCGCACGACACACGCTCGTTGTCAACTGTTTATTAACCTTGTCGTTTAATTCGCAGCCCGACGAGTGAATCGCGGAGGCGCGTCGCACACCGGGACGTTATTCTCCATGCGATGTGCACGCTCGATACAGTTTGTGTCTCGTCGTACGTGACGTTAGGCCAATCGTCACATTTATAAATAAAAAAACGTGCACCAACCGCCATCGAGCGCCTTGCCGAAGACGAATGTTTAATTGCGCGGGAAGATTAATCAATCGATTGACCATCTAAAAAAAAAAAATTAGCTGGCCTGATTGAACCAATTGGTTATCGCATTCAAGTGCACTTTCCTCCTATTCTGATTGCATCGGCTGATCACGCTTGACCAAATGATTTTTCTTCCCGGTCTCGGGAAAAAGCGGGTTGGGCACGAACTGAAGGAAAATAATACAACAATAACATCACACAGTATGGAAATCCTCTGCACATTCTTATACTTGTTTTCCCGCTTGGGAATTTTCGTTGCTGCAATCGGAACACCCTGACGATTAGTCACTGTCATGTTTATATTTTCTCTCATACCAACAAATATGAATAACACTTTATTTTGTTTGTTGCATGGAGAGAATTTATCTATAAATCAAATAAAAAATTAAAAATTAAAAAAATTAATTAATACATTTTGTTGACCTCACTGGAACAATTGGTTATTGCAACCAAGCAATGAACTTTTGAATAGCCGTAAGAAAAACCGAATTTGTACAGAACTGTTGGGAGAAATCGTGAGAAAAATGGACAAGCACAGTCCTCCATTATTTTCGCAATCCATCAACAGTATTTCTCCATTTTTTCAATAAGATTACCATGAAGTTTGATGGGAAATAAAAATGTCTTGCCTCTACTTAAAAGTTTACACATTATATTATAATCATTACGAGTTATTATTATAAACACATAATTCCAAATCTAAACGTACCATGAATTTCATTTCTATAAAAATTAGGGATCTGCATCTCTGGACCAAACGAACGATTTGTCTCGCGTTTTTCGAGGAAAAGCGAATTCTTCTTCTTCTTCTTCTTCTTCTTCTTCTTCTGCTTGTGGTTGGCTCTGGTTTTCATCCTACGGCCACGTTCAAAATGTCAATAGAGGGCGACACTAGTATTAGCGGGAATGGGAAGTATTTTTGAGATGTTGACCGGGAAATGATGTTGAAGTTTGCATCGTTGGAATGCAACGAAATTCAGAAAATAAATTAATTCCAATTACCCTAAATTATTAAATTGGGTATAAAAAGTCATCATAGCAACTAATTGTTATGATGACTTTGTATACCTAATTTCATCATTTGGATTCATCAGAATTACTTTTTTTTAATTCCGTTGCATTCCAACGATGCAAACTTCAACATCACACCGGGAAAGGAAACCAATTAAAAAGAAAGGTTGCACTTATCAAGGAAGGACGTCAAAATGGTAATAATGCAAGACGAGGGAGAAGCAATGAGGGACTCAATATTGAAAGGAGGAAATATTTATATGGAAATCAGCTGTTTGATGAGTGATGGACGATGAGAATCAAAGCGAGGACAGGACCAGAGGAAAAGCGAATTAGGCAGAAACGGCGCGCGCGACGAGCCGACGATCGGCTGAGCCGGCCGGTGCCGGCAATGATTTTTGAGATGTTGACCGGGAAACGAGACCAATTAAAAAGAAAGGTTGCACTTATCAAGGAAGGACGTCAAAATGGTAATAATGCAAGACGAGGGAGAAGCAACGAGGGACTCAATATTGAAAGGAGGTAATATTTTTATGGAAATCAGCTGTTTGATGAGAATCAAAGCGAGGACAGGACCAGAGGAAAAGCGAATTAGGCAGAAACGGCGCGCGCGACGAGCCGACGATCGGCTGAGCCGTCCGGTGTGCGCCGATCTCTCGCGGGAAGGGAAGGACGTAGGTATCGCGTTGGGATAACGCGGCGCGTTCGTGGGCTCTGGAGGTGGTCGTTCTAAATTTAGAATTCCGACACATCCTTGCCTTATTGGCGTGTGTTCTCTCGTCGAGTGGCGGCGCCTCCGCGAGATCTTTCTCCCGCTCTCCTTTATAGTCGGATTGTGTGTGCTCTCGCTTACCGTACGATAACTAGGAAAACGGGTTTTTGTCCGAGAAGCAAAACCGACGAGTCAGAGTCGCCAAAAAGGAGATACTGCTGCCGCAGTCGTCGCCGCTGCTGCTGCTGCTGCTGCTGCTGCCGCTTCTGCTGCTGCGGCGCGTGTTACCCGAGGCCCGATAAATTCGTGTCGCTCTACAACTCGGGTGTTGTGTACCCGAGCCAACCCTCGTTCTTCTTCTCTTCTTCTTTTCGTCATCCAAGACAAGTTCCCGGCTTCTTATACTTTTCTTTTCCTCGATTTAGCCGCGGCTACTCCCACGTTGTAGCTGGCACGAAGGGCGTACTAAAATTCACAGTTTTTTCGTTATTGAGTCGTCATGTTTTTCTGAATTTCTCGATTGACCGAGAGTTATGAGGGTTCGATGAAGGTTGCTTTTTTATGCTCGCTTCAGTCCGTTTTGTGGAGAATCATTTTGTGGTATTTGTACTAATTTCTGCTGAAGAGAAAAAAAATTCACTGCCTTTGCTGAGCATTAAAAAAATGGCCTGTATCGTAATCTTTTTCCGAAATTTTCGGCTGACCAAGAGTTATGAGCGTTCGATGAAAGTTGCTATTTTTTGTTACTCACTTCAGTCCGTTTTAGAGCAGAAAAATTTCTATTATTTATACTAATTTCTGCTGAAGAGTAAAAAAAATTCACTGCCTTTCCTCAGCATTATAAAATTGCCTGAATCGTAATTTTTTTCTGAATTTTTCGACTGACCGAGACTTATGAGCGTTTGATGGGAGTTTTTTTTGTTCTGTTGCTCACTTCAGTCCGTTTTAGAGCAGAACAATTTTCTATTATTTCCACTAATTTCTACTGACGAATAAAAAAAATTCGCTGCCCTCTCTAAGCGTTAAAAAAATTGCCCGAATCGTAATCTTTTTCCGAATTTTTCGACAGACCGAGACTCAATCGTGTTCGATGGAAGTTTTTTTCTTCTGTCGCTCACTTCAGTCCGTTTTAGAGCATAACAATTTTCTATTATTTCCACTAATTTCCGCCGACGAGTAAAAAAAACAAAATCACTGCCTTTGCAGAGCATTAAAAAAATTCCCCGACAATACAAAGTGTAACCGGGTTTTTCTTGACCGGCGGCCAGCGCCGGTTCTGTGCTCCAAAGGACAGAACCGGCGATGACTGTTTGAGCGTTTACGCGTTTATACAGCGGTGTCCACGAGTGTCGCCGGGCCGCCGACGCCGTCGCGTCGACGGGACGCGAGACCACCGCGAATGCATTATTCATCGGCGTAATTATTATGGAGCTAGTATTTATTTCATTAGCATAATTATTGTAGTTTCCTCACCGTGGTACTTTACTGCTCCATTTAACGCGGGCGACAGTGTAGCGCATAATTCGTTGGAACGTAGTTAGCGAGCTGCGTTCCTCTCCCTCGCTTTTCCCCTCTTTATCTCCGGGCGTTCATTCCGTTTCTCTCTCTCTCTCTCACTCTCGGCTTGAGACGTTTGCTGCTGCTGCTGCTGTGCGTATGTTCTCCGCGTTACGTATTCGCGTTCGCGAGCCTCGATGGAACTCCCTTTGCCTCAATCCCGACTTTAGAATCACAAGTTGAGAGACTCGTTCGGCCTCCGGGCAGACCGCGAGCGATGTCTTCTTGGTCCCTCGCCAATAAATCAATCGATCTATGCTGTTCTGCTCTGCCTGCTCCGACTCGCTTTCTCTCTTTCTATCTTTCTCCTTTGGCTTCCTCGCATCTTCTTTCTTTCTTCTGCTTCTTCTGCTTCTTCTTTTTCTTTTTCTTCTTCTTCTTCTTCTTCTTCTTCTTCTTCTTCTTCTTCTTCTGCTTCTTCTTCTTCTTCTTCTTTATTTGGCTCTAGCACGTCTATGACTCGCTCGTACAGCAAACTACCAGACAGACCGAGTGTGTCTGTGCATTACACACAGCCGCAACTCGGGAATTAAGTTCTCCGCATCCTCGCAACGTCACCCGCGGATTCCCTGGTTCTCCTTCTCCCGCCGATTTCTCCGCATTTTCCAACGCCGCCGCCGTCGTCGGACTCGCCGTGTAATTGCGGTAACGCGTTATCCCTGACACATTATCCGTGTCCCCCTGAAAAATAAACGAGACTATGTCTCATCTATCGCGCATGTCGTCGATACTTGGCTGTATCGCCACCGCATGTAACAATCGGTCGAATCTGCTTGGAGCAAGAAATCCGGGTGACAGTTTGATATTCGCGCAGACGAAAAGGTGAATTACTCGACGGTTTGAATGATCCGAAGGACGGAAAAGTTGTCGTTTCACAATTATTTTTGTAAGTAGAAAATACGGCCGAAAACGAAAATCTGGAGAAATAACCTTTTTTCAAGTCACACTAAAAATATTGCTGACCAGAGTTGGGAAGCGGAAAAGCGGAGGAAACGATGGTGACCAGAGTTAGGATGTGGAAAAGCCATGGAAAGGCTGGAAATCCATATTTTAGAATAAATAATTATTATTTTAAGTCGACGTCGGTTGTTTGGGCAACGAAGTCGTACGAAAACAAATTTTAAAATGCAATTTTCTTTGGTTGCTAATAAAAAGAAATGACGTTGAAGTTTGCATCGTTGCAACGCAACGAAATTAAAAAGAACCAAATATTAATGAACCCAAATAAATTATTATACCGGCTATAAAAAGTTAATACAACGATTAAGAGTATGACAAAACAAAATTATTTCACCCCCTAATGAGGGTGAATTATAGACATTTTTACGGAATTAATATTTCGTTTTTAATTTACGTTGCATTGCAACGACGCAAACTTCAACATCTCAAAAAAGAATCGAATGACAAACAACGTAAAATTAAATCTTTGTTACACTGTCTTAATTACGTATTAAAATTCACGCAGTAGAAAAAAGTTGATCAAACCGCTATTCCATTTTTACAAAAAAATAATCTTGCAAAAAATGGAAAACCTGCATATTCGTATTTACATTCGTGCCTGCAAATTTTTTTTCCGCAGCCATCGGAACCCCAACGATTAATCACCGCCTTCACGATCTTATTTTCAACCGTGAGACATAAATAAAACACTTTATCCCGTCTGCGCGAATAATTGGAAAAATGCAGAAAGTGCGCGCGAGGCGGCGACGGCGGCGGCTTTAAATGTGTCCGCGGTGTCGGAGAGTCCCGCAATGAGGCGGACGAGTCGCGTGATTGAATATATAGCAAAAGGGAATTGCGCGCGGCGTGGGAAGAAATTTTTTGCACAGTCGAACCGACCGCACGGTCGGAGAGTCTGTCGGCGCGTTTCGAATGGGAATGAAGAGGGAACGCGAGAGTGCGAAGGGAAGGAGGCGAGAGAGGACGCGGCAAACGGAGCGGGCGCGACGCGGTTTAGCGCCACGGCGCCGGTTATATTACCGCATGGCGTCACTTCGATTAAGAGCCGCGCAATCTAAATGTAAATATTAGCATACGTAATGACGAGGGAGGGCAGAGCTAACTGATAGACGAGGACGCGCGTTGCACTTCTCTCGCATAAGTGAGCGGCGAGGGGAGGGGGAGGGAGGGGGGGAGAGGTGGTGGTGTTCATTGCGTCGCAAGGAGGACTGCAGAGGGGCAACAGTCAAACCATGTTTCTCGCATCCAATATACCCGACTTATCCGTGTTCTCTCTTTTTCGTCATAAAATTATCTCTCGGCGCGATGTTTATTATTATTCTTTTTATTTTTCCCCCCCGTTCCTCTTCCTCCTTCGGCTCCGCCGCCAATAACCGCCCTGGTTAACACGGAGGCCAGACTGTCGCCAGGATAATTATTTAATTGGTCGGGGCGTGAGAGGAGAGAGAGAAAAAAAAAGCAGCCGGAAAAAATCATGAGAGCGCAACATCAAAACATTGTTGACAAGTTTTTTTTTTTTTTTTTAATTGGAGTTTAAGAGTCCCGCCCACATACACGGCGCAATTTCCTGTTGTCGATCGACGTGCGCTGATCGGAATTTATGAATTTTCATAGGTTCGAATCCCGAATATGACGACGCGTGCTTGTCGAAAAATGATCTTCTCAGGTTTACGTGGACTGAGAGGATCAATTTCTCAAATACGTAGGTTCAAGTCCCGGTTAGGCAGGACAAATTTTCTTCGACGGAAATCACTACCCATGTCTCGAAAAGTAATTCCCAAGCCGAAAAATATTTTTTTTATAATTGTTTTCAATGTTTCATTAATATATACGCTGTTAAAAAATATTATTAGGTCTGAGAACAATGAAAACGTAGTCGAAATAACTGTGCGCTATTTCGGACAGAAAAAAAATTCATTTTGTATAAACAAAAAAAAAATTCATTTTCATAAAAACATTTGAATGGTACATTTTGTTCGCCACCCGTAACTGCAAGATTTGGTTGATTAATACCAATCTTTTTTGACTGCACTAAACCTTTTCCCGAGTTTACGTTCGCTGAATAATTCATTTTTATCAAGCTTCGTTTCACAGCCAATATCTTACTGCGTCCGTCAAGTTTAATCGGAATACCCGATAATCGAAGAAGAAAAAAATGCGCGGAACATGTAAAGCGATAAATTGCCAATAAACCGCGACGATAAATAAAGTAGGAATATTTAGTGCTCGGTGCGAAGCCGCGGAATTTTCGCGGAGGCGAATCGCGCGCGAACCGACGTCAGTTGCGTTTGCGAAAGGTCGGTTATAGTCCGGGCGCGCGATTTTTGACCTTTCGATGAGGCGCAGTCGCAGCCCCGTCGCGACGCTCGTCGCCGCGCGTCGTCGAGCGAAGGAGCCGAAGAGATCGCGGCGGCGACGGAAGAAATGAATAGGAGACGCCGGGGCCCCGCGGGAGAAACCTGGGACGACGACAATGGTGGCGAATGTATGCAAAGAAGTCTCGTTCGCGTCGGGTGGTTTGAGCGAGGGTCCCGGGGTTAAACGAGTTTCGCCATTACTCGCGCCTTTTTGCCAATCTCTCTCTCTCTCTTTCTCTCTTCCCCTTTTATCCTCGATGTGAATCGATGTGACAGGCGAATCGGGGTCCTCCGCCGGGTCACAGCGTCTCGTCCCGCGTCCCCACCGAAGGATTCCGCGCGCGCTCGTGACGCTCTATTTTCGCATTCCATCTCTCAATCTTCCCGGGCAATTTTCGCAGCTTCATGCGTATTCGAAAAATTCATCCTCTCAGTCCACGTAAACAGGAGAAGATGATTTTTCGACGAGTACGCGTCGTCATATTCGGCTCTTGATTTCTTCACATAAGCGGGGAAAAATAATCAGGGAGTGATAATAAATTGATTGTTGAATTGACAAATTTTTCTGTTGGAGCAGAATAATTTTCAGCTACTACAGCAAAATGTTCAGCTGCCACAGCAAAATGTTCAGCTAGCACAGCAAAATGTTCAGCTACCACAGCAAAAGTTGCAGCTACCACAGCAAAATTTTCAGCTATCACAGCAACATTTTCAGCTACCACAGTAAAATGTTCAGCTACCACAGCAAAATGTTCAGCTACCACAGCAAAATTTTCAGCTATCACAGCAAAATGTTCAGCTATCACAGCAAAATGTTCAGCTACCACAGCAAAATGTTCAGCTACCACAGCAAAATTTGCAGCTACCACAGCAACATTTTCAGCTATCGCAGCAAAATGTTCAGCTATCACAACAAGATTTGCAGCTACCACAGCAAAATGTTCAGCTACCACAGCAAAAGTTGCTACCACAACAAAATTTTTAGCTATCACAGCAAAATTTGCAGCTACCACAGCAAAATTTTCAGCTACCACAGCAAAATTTTCAGCTACCACAGCAAATTTGCAGCTACCACAGCAAAATTTGCAGCTACCACAGCAAAATGTTCTTTTCACTCCATTGATATTTTTCTCTGTGCGACGCTGAATACATCGCGGTAATTTCGAGACCACAGAAACGACGCTCGAGATTTTCCTTTGCTCCCCGCAATTTTTCCAAGACACATCGACACGGCAATTAAACCCAGATTCGATAGCGAAAAATCTCAATAGTAGGTCAAAATCGAGTCCATAGCCGGATCGTCCCAGAAACATCCGCCTCCATAAATTTTCGTCGTAGGAAGCCCATAAATTTCCCGTATATCAAACCCATCTCTAACGACGTCGCGGCGAGTTTCGGAAACTTTCCAGCGTCATTTTTCTCCTCATTTTCTCGGCGACGAAACGAGACCGCGTCCAAGAGGCAATTCGCTCGAAAGCGCGCCTCGAGATCCCATCCGCAATCTCGTCGGTATCTGTCGGAGCGACGCGGCGGTTATCGTTGAAATATATCATTTAACGATTGGCGTTGGCGAATGAGTATCGTGATTTCTCCGCCGCGTAAAGTAGCCGCATGTTATTACCGCAAGCGCGACCGAGAGGAAGTTAAATCCGCGTGTCTGTATCGCGGGGACGCTTCGCGGTGTGTGGGTCGACACAACGCGTGTGCGTACACAGGACACGATCTCGTCCTTACGGCACTTACATCGCGCCGCAGTCTCTTCCATCGCGCGTAAGATCGTTCCTAATCCTGATTAACGGTCGTTCGAATCCTGTCGAAGGCGGTCAGCCGGTTTGCTCTTATGGCGCGACGATGTCGTCGTCGTCGTCCGATGTCGTCGAGTCGCGCCAGGCGTGGAATATCTCGGAGGTTTCTCACCGGAGCTTGCGACGAGTCTTTCGAAGCCAACAACAAGGGGATAATATCACACGGCGCATTCCAGACAGCTGGGATCTTGCGCGGCTTTTCCTCCTTTACTATGTTTCACGACGTGAAGAGAAGAAAAGAAGAAGAGGAGGAAGAAGAAGAAGAAAAAAAAATACAAAGAAGCAAAGAGGCAAAAGAGGACGACGAGGTGGTGGAAGAGGAGAGCGAGAGGTGAGGCAAAAGCGAGGGCAACGGTTTCGCATAGGTAACGCTCCCGACGTTCAACGTCCGTGTCGGCTCGGACGCGAGCGCAGTAAAAGCAACATTCAAAGTAGCGGTCGAGTCCGCGGCGCCAGTCGAACGGCCGTTCTTTATGGGACATAGTCAGCGCGACGTGCATATAACCGGGAAGACGGTGATGGGGGCTTCGAGTGTCGAGGGCATCTCACCTACGTTCGCTAAATTGCTCTGTGCCAGCCTCTGACTCTCGATGCGCAGTAGTCTTCGTCTTCTTCTTCTTCTTCTTCTTCGTCTTCTTCGTCCTCTTCTTCCTCCTTCTATCTTCTTCCTCTTGTTTTTCTTCTGTTTCTTCTTGGACCGCGCGCACCCATCGAGCACCGGCTTCACCTCGCCCCGCCGCAGATGCTCTCTCGATAAGAAACTTTGGCTCGTTTCCAATTTGAATTCCGATCCCGCGTACAGTACACCAGTTTTCCAACACCGGTAAATCAGCCATCGAGCCAAAGAACTAGACCTGTGAAGCAAAAAAAAAGAAGAAAAATAGTGAATTACGTTTACATGGTGGCTGTTTTTTTTTTCGGCGAAAAAAATTCCCTGACTTTTCCCTGATTTTTTCCTGATCACGGTTCTGACGATTTTTATATAAAAAATTAATGATGCCAATGAAAATGTATCCAAATCGTTGCACGTCTTCGATAAATTATATATATATTCTTTTCTAATTTTTGAAAATTTGTAATTTGAACTTTGAAATTTGTGCATATTTTCCATACAAAAAACACATTTCAAAAACTAGATAAAAATCTGAAAAAATTCATACGTATACAGAAAAAGAAAAGAATCATTTTCATACAAAAAAAACTTGGGTCAACGAAATATTTGTTAAACAATTTTTTTTTATCAATTTGTTATTAGCATTTTCGAATTATTATTATGCAAAATTAATCTTTTCAGTTTGAAATCCCCTGACATTTCCCTGATTCTCTGATCAATTTCTTTTTCCCCTGACTTTTCCCGGTTTTCCCTGACCGCAGCCACCATGCTTTAAATCATCACCTCCCGGGGAACCGAAAAAAAAAAAAAATAATAATCCTCGCACGACATTCATGACCAAAATAAAAACGTGCGCAATTTAATTTTTTGTTCCAGGTCCCGACATAGTCCAGGATCTCCCAGCGCAGTTAACAACG